>CAUYRT010097323.1:0-24608 GCA_963574885.1 Lepilemur ruficaudatus
TGCCTGTAGTCCTAGCTACTCAGGAGGCTAAGGCAGGAGGATCGCTTGAGCCCAGGAGTGTGAGGTTTCAGTGAACTATGATGACGCCACTGTACTCTAATCCAGGCAACAGAGTGAGACCCTGTCTCAAAAAAGCAAAACAAAAAGCCAAAAAAATTCAGTAGGTTCAAAATGGATATTCTAGCAGAAGCCTAATCCTCAATTTTAATCCAATGATCACCATTTTAACATATAGACAAGGGACATTTGGTATATGAGCAGAAAGACAGATGAAGGGACTTTAGGACTGTTCTTATAGTGAGAAATACAAATGGCCAATATACATATAAAAAAAAACATTCACCATCACTAAAAAAAAAGAACCAAACTATAAAAGTTGTATATTATTTTCTTCATAATAGGTCACAGAGACTTAAAAAAAAACCAGCAAAAGCTTTTGGTAAGAAAAGTATTTTTGGTCTTAGAAATTAGTACACAAAACTACATTAATCCAGATCAAAAATAAATCAGAAAATAACCAGTGTTGGTGAGAATGTGGAGAAAGTGGAACCTTTGTGCACTACTGGTAGAAATACAAAATGGTACAGCCAGAAAACAGTACGGCGGAGTTCCACAAAAAATTAAAAATAAAATCACCACATGATCCAATTCCATTTCTGAGTATATACCCAAAAGAATTGAAACCAGGGACTTGAAGAGATATTTGCATACCGATGTTCATAGAAGCATTATTCACAATAACTAAAGGGTAGAAGCAACCCAAATGTTCATCAACAGATGAATGGATAAACAAAATATAATACACGGCAACATTACGCAGCCTTAAGAAAGAAGAAAATTCTGACACATGTTACAACAAGATGAACCTTGAGGACATGATGCTAAGTGAAGTAAGCCAGTCACAAAAAGACAAATGCTGTATTATTCTACATATATAAAGTTCCTAGAACAGTAAAATTCAGAGACAGAAAACAGAATGGTGGTTGCCAGGGGCTGTGGGGACAGACAAAAGGCGAGTAGTTGTTTAATTAGCATAGAGTTTCAATTTTGCAAGGTGAAAACTTTTTGGAGATTGGTTGCAAAAAAAACTGTCAATGTACTTAATACTACTAAACTATACACTTTAAAATGATTAAAATGGTAAAATTTTATGCTATGTGTATTTTACCACCATTAAAAAAAGGAACGAAGCACTGATACAGGCTACAGCATGGATGAACCTTGAAAATATTATGCTAAGTGAAAGAATCCATTCATATGAAATGTCCAGAAAAGGCAAATCCATAGAGATAGAAAGGATATTAGTGTTTATTAGGGGACGAGGGCAGAGAGAATGGGACATGACTGGTAATAAGTACGGCGTTTCTCTCTTGGGTGATAAAAATGTTCTGAAATTAGTGGCATGAGTTGCAGAACTTTGCAAATATTCTAAAGACCACTGTATTCTACACTTCAAAATACTGAATTTCACATTTTGTGACTTATATCTCAGTTTTATTAAAACTCTCACTGTATCTTATTATTTTATATTTCCCAGAATATATTGCTATACTCCAAGCACAACTTGGTGAGTAAAAAATCTCAAATGTTTTAAAACTTACAAGTGCAGAAATACATCTATATAGACATACATACACATACACTAACACAAATATTTGTTCATTCGATAAATTGTGGAAGATTATGTTATTCTGGGGGAAATAAAAAATCTTAGAATGGTTAGTACTATCTAAAATTCTATGCTAAGAAGGAAGCCAAATTTTAAATAACTGGTAATCTAGAGCAGTAACTGCATGTAATGTGAGAACAAACACAACTTCATTACTGTAATAGTATTAAGACCAATAATTATTATTCATTGAGCCCTTACATTGTTAGGTAGGTACTATTATAGCCCTTTACATGCACTGTCTCATTTAATGTCCACAATAATCAGTAAAGTAAGTATATCATAGTCTTCCATTATACAGATGAGGAAACTGAGGTATACAGTATTCATACACGTAGAAAGTAGTAAGTTAGATTGAGGCAGTTTAACTACAGAGCCCCATAACAATCAGAAACTGGAGTCAAGAGTGTTTTTACACACTGAAAATACACCCAAACTAGAACACACAATTCAACTGTATGCAAGATATGCTTCTTAATCACTTTTCTTAAATTAGTGATTTTAACAATTTCAAGTCAAAATATTACATATTTCACTAACTTTACCAATAACAGTAAACATTCTACAAATAATTTGAAAACATGGTCATTCAGATTAATTCCTAAAATGTTTGAAAAAACAATATAATACTTACCTTGTTCTGGGCCGCTGTTCATCTTCAGATTCACTAACTTCTTCACTAACTCCTGATTCCTGAAAATCAGAATCTTCTGAATCTTCACTGCTCACTTGAATTAAAAAAATATTTTAAATTATTAAATATTTTCTAACAACAACACAATTCATTTAATTTGCCAGTAACTTCATACTAAAAGTTAGAGCATTGTAAGAAGAATTATCAGTAGTATACATGTGAATGGGTATTACATCATATAGAATATACCAGTTAATGATATAAATGGTATCTATAAATATAATGCAAATGAATTCCAAATATAATTATAAAACTATGGTTCTACATTAAAATATAAGCATTTAATTGCATGTACATTGACAAAATGAGAATAAATTAGCTATCAATAAAATATACAATTAATTACTGAAGATAAATTAAACAAAAAGAAGTCTGGCTATTCGAAACAAGCAAAGTAGGCTGGCCAAGATGAAGAAAGATGATTATAGACTCTCTCCTCAAATGATGATAACAAAAACCTATGGATAAGATACATCAGGAAACAACCTAAGGACTGTGAAAGGGAAACAACAGGAGGCAGGCTGGGAACTGAAATCAAAACTGGAATAATGACTCCTCTATAAATGGGGAAGAAGGGGCAGCTGTGAGTGTCACAGGTTATTTTCCTCCTTGTTTCTTGGCTTTGACTGGAAGGCAAGCTGAATTCCATAAGTATGCAGAGGGTGCTGACAGCAAACCGGAAGCCTATTTCTAGCCACACCACCGGGAAAAGGGGACCCTACATATCATAAAGAATCTCCCCACAAAATATTCATTAAATACAAATAGAAAAATAATTTATTTTTCTTGACACTGGGAAAACTAGCAGATACCAACTTAACCAAATAATCAAGGTTAACAATAAGATTAATAAGACATATTGATATCATATACCTTTTATATGATGTATTGAAAAGAACACATCACTTCTGTGGTATTCTTGTCAAAATGCATAATAACCTAATTTAATTATGAGAAAACATTAGATAAATACATATCAAGACACAGTTGAGAAAATAATAGATCAACACTCTTCACAAGTATCACGGTCAAGAAAGAAAAGACTAAAGACCTGTCAGAGATTGCAGTAGATAGATTAAGGAGACATTATAAATGAATGCAATATGGGACCCTAGATTGGATCCTCGAGCAGAAAAAGGACATTAGTGGGAAACCTAACGATATTTCAATAAGATCTATTGTTTACTTCAGAGGTCAGAAAATATTTTATATAAAAAGCCTGATAGTAAATATTTTTCACTTTGTGGACCACATGGTCCCTGTTGCAACTACTTGTCTCTACTCGACTTTGCCATTGTACATATGTGAAAACAGTAAATGAAAGAATACGGACATGTTTCAATTAAACTTTATTTATAAAAACAGAGAGAGGATTAGATTTGGCCCACAGAAGTAGTTTGCCAACTCCCGGCTTAGTTAATAGTATTATATTCATGTTAAGTTCCTGGTTTTGATAATTGTACTATAAGTGTAAGGTATTAACTCAGGGAGGCCAGGTGAAAGCTATATAGGAATTCTGTACCATTTTTGTAACATTTATATAAATCTAAAATCATTTCAAAATAATAATTTTTTTAAATGATCTATTATGACCTGAGATCAAAATCAAGAGCTATTTCTATTCTAGATAAAAAAAAAAATGGGAGAACATAAATGCTATAAAGAATTGTTAAGGGGAAAAAAGGGGAATTATTGTTTAATGGGTACAGAGAATGATGAAAACATCCTGGAGACAGATAGTGGTGATGATTGTACAACAATGATAATGTAATTAATGACACTGAATTGTACATTTAAAAATGATTAAAATGGTACATTTTATTTTATGTATATTTTACCACAATAAAAAACAAACAAAAAAAGAATTGCTAAGCAACTATGAAGTTGGGAGAGCACCAAAAACACACATATTGACATGTGTCTACACACACACACACACAAAAAAAAAAAATTCTGAGGTTAAGTAAAATTTTAAACCTAGTATTAATTTTTCACCCAACACTTAATTTTTAAAAAATTCAAACCTACCAAAAACTTGAAAAAATTGTTGAATGAACACTTGTATCCCTTCTCCTAAATTCACTTATTTTTACAGTATGCCACATTTTCTTTCTCTCTCTCTACACACACACATCCTTTTTTACGTGGAACTGTTTGAAATTAAGTGAGACATCATGACGCTGTACCCCTAAGCATAAGGATACTGTTCTACATAACTATATACCATTATCACACCTCAAAAAATAACATTATCATCTAATATAAAGGCAATATTTACAGTTTCAAAACTGTTACTAAAATAATTTTATAACATTCTTACAATTTAGGAGAAAATTAAAGTTCACATGCTATACTTTGTTCTTATACCTCTTTAATGCATTTCAATTTAATTTTAATTTAATGATTAGATTCAATAAATAACCTATTCTCTTTTGATTTTTCCCCATCTCCCAATTCAAGTTTGTTTCAAACAACGTGCAGACACCAGTTTACAAAACTTGAAAATCATGCAGTTTCAAATGTATCAATCACTATGACCAGAATTCATATTAGAAACATAAATATGATGGGATTTTAGGAGTTTACTCTCTCTTACACAACCAAACAACAGAAAAACACTTGGGTAACAAATTAACCACAGAAGGAGACAGTAGAAACACAGGTCACAGAAAACTTGGGTCTTAATAAAGTAAATCTCAAATGTAATCATCTACATCCTGAGGTGAGCCTCAGAGGTAAAATCAAATTGCTCCTTTTGTTGAAGATACATACAAATATATTTTGTTGCACATAACCTATAAAATCATTCAGTTCCTTCACAGAATCTGTAAGAAGACCCTGCAGTCATGCGGCAAAGAAATTTATAAGCATTCACAAAATGACATACTGTTATTTATTTATTAACATGAAAATACTGATGGCATATTAGCTGTATGTGTGCATGGCAAGGACTTCCTCCTTCTCTTTCTCAAAAGCCCTACAAATGTTTAGGATTCCAAGAATCTTTCTTTAGCCCTCTATTTGCAAAACATTACAGCTCCACTGAACAACCTCAACTGTTTTTGTGGCATTATACATATACCACGACAACTCTAAAAACCTGACAATCATCCTAGACTTTTCTTTTCATATCAGTTAAGAAGACCTAATAATTGAATCTCCTGTATGACTCAGGTCAATCTTCCTGTTCTCCAACAACCCCACTTAGCATCAACTCTACCAGTATCTTCCAAATAGATTCAATGCCTCCAGCTTCAACGAATAAGCAGCAACCAATCTGATCAGATTACATCTTTTATTAAAGCCTTTCCACAGGGAAAACAGTAGTCATGCTGAGTTTGGGATCCTTGGGTAGTAGTAATAAACATCCTGTCCCTTGACCCGGATGCCCTTTTTGTTTGTTCATTAAGCTGTCCTCTTATGATATCGGCACTTCTTTGTATTATACTATACTTCAAATAAAAAGTTTTTTTAAAAAAGTAGTGGTAGCCAGGCTTGGTGGCTCTTGCCTATAATACCACTTTTGGGATGCTGAAGTGGGAGGATCCCTTGAAAACAGGAGTTTTAGGACAGTCTGGGCAATATAGTAAGACCTCATTTTCTACAAAAAATGATTTCAAAAATTTAGCTGGGTATGGGGGCAGGCACCTGTAGTCCCAGCTACTTGGGAGGCTAAGGTGGCGGGATTGCTTGAGCCTGGGATGTCAAGGTTGCTGTGAGCTGTGATTGCACCACTGCACTCCAGCCTGGGCAACAGAGCAAGGCCCTGTATCAAAAAAAAAAAAAAAAGAGTGGTGGTATTCCTCTGGGAATATACAAAAATCTACTAAACTGTACATTGTAAATGGGTGAATTGTATGGTTTATGAGTTATATCTCAGTATATCTATTAAACAAAGTTTAAAAATAAATACAATAATAATAAAAACCTTTCAATGATTCTCTCTAGCCTTTAGAGCCTATTGTACTTCTCAAACACAACTAAAAATGCTCTCCCATTCCTAGTGGCAAAGAACAGATAATCTGTCCTTCAGGGGTTTGGTAGTATCTATAGTCTTTGGAATCTGCCCCTGACAAGCAAAAAAAGAAAATTTTCTTTGAACATTTTTTGTTCCCCAAAATTTTCAGGCAAATATCACATTTAATTGCCCATTACACATGATTATTCAATATAAAAATGCCCTTCCCCAAATCTTAAGTAAACTGGAGACACCAAAGAGATATACCCCTTGGTATACCACCAAGTATTCCAGTCTGAGAAACATAGGCTTACAAGGGTCTCAAGAATCTTGTCTCTCTGTCTTATAAGTCCAGTCAAATCTCCTGTTGTTCCTTTCCTCTTACCTATAGTCCAACTTGTACCATATTAATTGTATCCCCTTCACCACATGCCAAACATTTTACACAAGCTCATAAAATGTTTTTCCCTGTTTGTATTACAAATCTTCACAACACATCTACCTGATCCCCATTTCCAATTTGATCTGCTTGGTGAATCCCTTCTGCTTCATTAAGCCTTCTCTGGGGATAACCCTCACTGCTCAAGAAGCTAAAGAAATCCTCCTTTGTGCCACACTGTATTAGGTCATTAAATATGAAATGTCGGTCAGGTGGGGTGGTTCACACCTGCAATCCTAGCACTCTGGGAGGCCAAGGTGGGAAGATCCCTTGAGGTCAGGAGTTCGAGACCAGCCTAAGCAAGAGAGAGACCCCATCTCTATAAAAAATAGAAGAAAAATAGCCAGTGTGGTAGTACATGCCTGAAGTCTCAGCTACTTGGGAGGCTGAGGCAGGAGGATCGCTTGAGCTCAGGATTCTGAGGTTGCAGTGAGCTATGATGAGGCCTCTGCTCTCCAGCCTGAGCAACAGAGCGGGACTCTGTCCCAAAAAAACAAAAACAAAAACAAAAACAACAACAAACCTGGCTGCTAATTCACACACAGGTTGAGATGGATTCACTTCCACTACAGCTTTCAGCTCATTATCCATCTTGTTCTCAGGTTGCCCACATGGTTCATTTTCAAGATTAAACACACCAAAGGAACTTTTCAAACCAGTGATGCACTATGCATTCATCAGCCACACCCTTCCCAAACACTTCATTGATATTTCGAGCTGTCTGCACAGCATTGGTTCCACGATGGAACTCATATTCGTAATAACACCAATTCTGGACTTATCCATGGTTTCATAAAAATTGTTTCACAAAAATTGGTCTAAAAAATGTGAAAGATAACCACAAGTCAAACTCTGTTGTTGAAAGACTAAGGATGGCTGGGCATCCTAGCACTCTGAGGCTGGAGGATCACTTGAGGTCAGGAGTTCGAGACCAGCCTGAGCAAGGGTGAGACCCCGTTTCTACTAAAAATAGAAAAATTAGCCAGGTATGGTGGCGCACACCTATAGTCTCAGCTACTCAGGAGCAGGAGGATCTCTTGAGCCCAGGAGTTTGAGGTTGCCGTGAGCTAGGCTGATGCCATAGCACTCTAGCCTGGGCAACAGAGTAAGACTCTGTCTCAAAAAAAAAAAAAAAAGACTAAGGATGTACCTTAACAAAAAAAATAAAATAAAAAAAGAAGAGTCAAGGTGAAATATCAGAGATATCAACTGTCGAACTTAGTACTTAAGGAATTCGGACATTTCATACTTAATAACCTAACATAATGCCTGTTACACAATATGCCTTTCATTGTACTATAATATTTTATATTATAAATATCAATAATTCCTACTAAGCCAGTGACAACCAAACCTAGTTACATATCAGAATCACTGAGATGCTTTTAAAACATTTAGACAGCTAAGTCCCACTACAACCAATTTCGATATAATTAGCTTGGGATGGAGCCTAGTCATAGATATATTTTAAAACTCCCCAGTTGATTCACATGTGTAGCCAGGTTGAAAACCACTATACCAGACAATTATCACCTTATTCATTTTTGTATTCTTAATGCTTACCATGATGTTAGAAACATGAAAGCGCTCAATGCAAAAGGATTCATACTTTCAATGAGAATATTTAATCTGACTACATGTAAGTCAAGTCTTGCATATAAACTTGCATAAAACTACCCAAATTAATTGGATCTGCTACCTTTCCATGGGAAAGCACTATGTCTTCTTGCAGTTGTATGGCATCTTATATTTTCTACATAATCTTTAAGTATATTTTATTTATTAAATCAAATTTATTTCTTCTTATAATCTAAACGTGTGTGACAACTAAAGGTTAAAAATATTTTTTGGGTCAACTCAGTTTTCTGGGTTATCTTCCCATTCTAAATTTATTTGTTTGTTTTGAGACAGAGTCTCACTCTGTCACCCAGGCTGGCATGCAGTGGCATGATCATAGCTCACTGTAACCTTGAATTTCTGGGATTCAGGGATCCTCCTGCCTCAATCTCCTGAGTAGTTAGGACTATAGGTGCACACTACCACGCCCAGCTCATTTTTTCTGTAGAGACACGGTCTCACAATATTGCCCAAGCTGGTTTGGAATTCCTGGCCTCAAGTGATCCTCCCACCTCAGTCTCCCAAAATGCTGAGATTGTAGGCATGAACCACTGTGCCTATCCCACTCTAAATTCTTTATTTCACTTTCATGTAAGAGAAGAGTTGCTGCCAGTACACTGATATTCATTTAATATAGATTGTCAACTGAACAGATATACTTACATTTTATTTCTATAATTAGTTTATAAAACCAGTATGTTCCTTACATTCAGAATGAAAATGTCTTACCCTTCCTTCTATTTCTGCCCTTGGCTTCTTTATGCTCTTTAGACTTTGTCTTTTTTTCTTCTCCAGATTCTCCATCACTCACAGTCAGTTTGTGCCTCAAAAGCCTATGTCTGTATCTTGGCTTCTTAGATTCTTCAGAATCTGAATCTGATTCAGAATTGACTTGGTTTTTTGCTTCTAAATAAAGAAAATAAATCAATAAAATCTTTTTCTTCAATCTTTTTCCTTTAAAATGCTTTGTAAAATTATTTTTTCTGTTGACAATTATAATTTATGGGAAAGATCAAAGTTGTACATAAACCTTGGTATCAATGGTGATGCTAGGTAATCTCACACGTGAGACTGGACATATTACTATTACTAAATATTGACTAAAAATCACCAATACACATTTATAGAATTTTTGTAAGATATAAAATATTATACTTTAAAAATTATCTGTTTATTAGTAATAACTGACAAAATTAGAGTGAAAAATTTCCACAATTATTACAAGATACTCAAAAGGAGTCATGGTAATGAAGTTTTAAACATTTTAGTAAACTCTAAATGCACATATTAAGAGATTTCTTGGTCAGATATTCTTCAAAGACTGCACTGGTCAAGGAATCATATTATGACATCCTGTACTTCTCTTTGGGGAGCTCACCCTCATCTCCTGGGTTTTCTTCATTTTGTTTTCCAGTTCTTTTTTTCTCTTCTTCTGGTTCATCATCTGAAGATCCATCCTCATCAGAGGAAAGATTGGCTTTAATTTCTTCTAAAAGCATCTTCTTGGCAATTCTTGAGAGTAAAAAAACAATTAAAAAAACCATATATTTGGGGGTGAAGTATACCAAATTAAAAACAAAAACAGAATCATCTGTATCAAAATAGAAATAAATGTGCCAATGGATTTTATATTATAAACAAAAGGCTAGCAAAACATTTTGATCTAAGGTATATACAAAAACTTCTGAAAATATTCTTTACATGGATTATTAATTTTATACGATTCCACAATATAACGAAAAATCTGAAGGACATATTCTATTGACTATTTTGACCAATTGCAATTTGATACTGGATAACCTTCCAATCCTATATTTGCTTTGCTGCCATCATCCAACAACTACAATGTCAGACAGGCCAACAACAGTAAATCAGCTTATTCAGACAAGTGGCATTCCAAGACAAAACTCCACGAGAGGTTTTAGTCAACAGCAAAACATATTCTTGAAAAAATAGCATCTAATAAACCATTATATTATGAAACAGTGCCTCAAACTGGAGAATATTTTTGGACCTTAATTTTAATTTACTTCATAAATTCTATTAACCAGATGAAAGCATATACCAAATATTAAGTGTTGAAGCAATCAGGAATCTTTAAAAATATTCAAGCTAGGGCAGAGAAGGGGCATGAGTGCTACTAATTACACATGGTAAAAAAAATACAAATTACCATAAATGAGTTTTCACTTTTAGAAAAATACAGTACACAGTAGCCTCACTCCCACCAAAATTTCTCGAAATGCTCCTCAAAGACCAATTTCCTAGGAAATGTCCATGTTTGCACTCAAGAAAGATATCTGAAAATGTAAGATAAAAGCAATCGTGCAGCTTTTGTGCAAGAAAGACAAGGTGTTTTCCTAAGTCTGGGTGTCCTTTTCATATAAATTCATAAATCACGGTAACAAAGAAATACTTTATAGAAAGGTTCAAAAAGAAGATGGCATGATTCTGATAGTTGCATAGGTTAACCATTACGGGGTAAACATCCTCTTGGTAATCAAGACTGACTTTCTAACTCAGTCAAAAACTTGTAGCTGGGATTGTGGAACCTTTGTTATTTCTGCATTTGAAAACCCTCTTTACATTTCTTAGCATGTACACATTTCAATGAAGAATTCAATGGTAGGAGATGTTAATGCATGTTGATTCTTCCTCAATTTTATTTGATAGGTAGATTGTTCATTACTGTTTATATTCAAAATACATAGCAAAGACACCTAAATAAGCAAAATAGATGATCACTTCCATAAATGTTTATTATATGCCTCTTGGCGCTTTTTCCCTCAAACAGATGAATCAGAAATATCTAGACAACACAGAGAATCACCATTTACTAAAGGAAGCCACAGATGGATTTGCTTTTCTGAGGTTTTCTGCCCTGATTTGTATTTCAATAAGGTGAAGATCATCCCAATTTAAATCTTTAACTAGAGTTGAGCTAAAAAGCTTTGCTCTTATAATTTTAGATCAATGGTTTGCAAACAGGAAACTTTTTAAAAATGAGGACTAATACAAGGTTGCCAACTTTTCATTTTGCCAAGAAAAAAAAATTTAAACTCAAATACCATTTACTTTCATCATTTTATAAAATAAAGAATATTTACAACATAACCTCCCCAAATTAGGATACAGTTTCAGAATAAAAGGAAGTCCTTTAAATTGAATTAAAGTATCTTTCTGGAAAAAACTCTGTAAAATAATCTTTTATTTCATGGATATTTATTGCAATGTTTTTTATAACAGCAAAGAATAAGAAAAAAATCTAAACATTCAATATCAGAAAGGGATTAAATAATTATCACATGACTATCCATAAGATGAAAAGGCAGACATTCTAAATAAAAAATATTCTAAATAGGATTTATTGACACAGAAAATATTTAAGTGAAACAGTAATTTATAAACCAATAGGCATAATATAATTCTATTTTATAAAAAAAGTTTATAAAATTTTTATGTCTATTAAAAAGACTAGAAGACTCTCAAATAAAATGTTAGTAGCAATTTTCTGTGTGGTGTAGCATTAAAGTTTTTTTTTCCTGCCAGTCTATATTAAAATCATCTTTAATAATACTATGTTGTCATTTATTATGGACCATGAAAAACTTTCTCAAACTAATTTGCATAATAAATTTTGGAATGAATGTGTATGTATAAAATATGTGAAGCATTGGATACTAAATTAGAAATGGAAAACATAGATTACTTGCAGTTACAAGGAGATCTTATATCATCATTTGGGTGGGATAATACATCACCAACAAAAAATGCAATTGCTAATGTGGTTACTGTAAAGGTTAGTTCAACAACCTGATTTCAGTTTGTGTTCACAAGTTCAAAAAAAGTCTTAAAATTCTATATTAGCTATAAAGATTTGGTTGTTAATTGTAAGAAACTACACAATTTTTCTTCTTTCAAACCCTAGACTCCTAAGAATATGTCTACTAAACGGGAGGTCAAAATATGTAAAGCTACCTAATTCATTCTCAAGTTCTGGATTGTCATGAAACTAAGAAAATGTGATGTACATGAAATAAGATACAAGTATATCTCAACTAACAAATAAATCTTAGGAAATAAAATCAGATCTAAAAACTGAAGAATTACAATTTATCAACAACTTTCAGTAAGACTCATATTATGTACAACAATCACAGTCACTTTAGAAGCACAAAAATTACAAACTTCAGACAATGGTCTCCAAATCACAAGTTACCTACAAAGTGATGGAGACTTTACCCTCTTTAGTTTTACCTGGCTAAGATGTTTTATCTTTGCCCTCTGATACCATTTGACCAAAGGAAATCCTAATTCATAGCTATGTAAATTAAGCCCTAAAAAGAGTAAATTGAATCATTCTGCATAAATTATTACTGATGGATCAAGTCCAATATGTCAAAGACCCCTGTACCATAAACCTATCCTATAACATAACCTACATTTCAAAATTAGAACTTAAGTTAAAGGACCTAAGGGCTGAGGCTGACCTTCAACCTGAGTAGTCAGCAAGCATGCTGAGTTGAGATGTGTCCCATCTACAAAGCCTGCTGTGAGATGCTTTAAAGGGAAACTCCACTACCTTAACTCTGGAGTCACGGGCCACAGAGACTTCAAGGACATCATCACTTGAGAACCAGCTGAGGCTGGCAAAGCATCATTTTGGAGGTCTCGGCTGGACCCATGCTGGTATGCATGTGATGGATGTATAGTCATGATCCCTAGTTGATTCTGTTTGCTCTGAAGTTTCCTTTCTTGAGGCTTTCCAGGACGTTTCTGGGAAAATCATCCAGGCAACAAGGTACTGCCCCTGGAATCTCAATGCTCAATATTACATCTTGGGGCAGGTGTAGCATCCAAAGCAGTCACGACTCTATCAGAAGCATTAGAGGCACAGGTTGTGCCACTCTTGTGGCAGAAAACCTAGGCAGAACCGGAAGTAATGGAGCCACTCCTCCATTTTCCTGAAAGGGAGGGAAGGGAGAAGGGGAGAAAGCAAAACAATATGGGAGGGAGGGTAAAAACCTACAAACAAACAATGACCGGAACTGGTGCATGAGAGAATAAATAACAGGACCCCAAAACCCACACAAACTAAGTCTTCTAAATTACCTAATGAACACTAAGATAATGCCTTATTTCACCTTCATCTACAGAAAGAAAGCACAAATAATAATAGTAAGAAATGAGCCTAACAAAGCATGACAAACAAGCAATCAAGGAAAAAAAAGCGAAAGCCAACAAAAGCCTTTAGTAATTCTGATCCTATGTAGAAAGAAAATGAGTAATCTCTTATTTAAGCACTTAGACAGGAAAGTAAACCATTTCTTGCTGATAAGTAAATCAGTAATTCAAAATGTTGAGCTTCTTAAAAAGGAGCAATCAAAAGAAGGATCTCTTGCACCAGAGAGCTTTAGAGAAAAACAGCCACAACAAAAGCAACACAAAATGTTAGAGCTAGAAGAAAGGACCTTAGAGTCTACCTCCGTCATTTTATAGATGAGGAAACAGGCTTAGAGAGAGGAAATGACTAGCCAAAGAAACAAAGCTAGTTAGTGAGTAGCAAAGCCAGGAGTAGAACCCAAAATCCTAAATCTCAATGTGTTATTAATTTTACTATTATTTTGCCAGCACTATACTCTCTACTCATTAACACTTCTGTGCTAGTGAGGTCCTGGAAAAATACATTATACTCACATTTCAAAAATTATCTGTATTTCACTGATTTCAAATTTATGTATTTAGAAATAAAGGAATTCAAGCTTTGATTTTTAAAGATCACAAAAAGTTCTAAACATCTTGAGTCCAGCATGTTTCATCTCTAAAATGCACTAACATGCAATCTGAGATACATCCTACAGCTACTATTTTATCTTTTAATAGGTTTAAAGAAAATTGCTAAAAAAAAGAAATACATCTTTAGAAGGCCAAAATAACTGGGCATCCATCCATACACAGGGTGATAAAATTAGTTTAAAAATTGTTTCTTCGCATCTGAGTCACGGCACCAAAAAATAAAAAAAAAAAAATTAAAACATTGTTTCTATGTTTTCTGTATCACAAATAATTAACAGAATTCTAAATAAAATTACAAGTTTAAATTCAGGCTCTTTAGAGATACAAAATAACTAAGTATATGTAGTAGTAAAGCATCACACCATCTAAAGGTTGATAATATATAACAATTTAAAGGAGCCAAGGAATGTTAAATATTTTCTGTGAGAACAGGATGATAAGCACATACCCTTCTAGTAGGATGTGAGGCTTTGTTTTAATAAATGTCATGTACTTAAGGGAAAGAAATTTTTAAAAATGTGTAGAATTACTATGGAATTCTTCAAAATTTATATTAGTATATATTTTAATTCTTAGGTTCAAAATTAGTACTTTGAGTTTTCTATGCAAAAATATGACTAAGGCATAGTAATCTATACCCTAAAATGGTAGAATTCGTGAGATAATAATGAAGTCACCAAATAATCAAAAAGCTAAACAAAGATTTGAAACATTTTTTAGTCACATGTCTGTAGTTCATGAAAAGTAGCTAATGAAAGTTTTCTTTTTGGTGAGGGTACCAGAAAAATTAATATGAAATAACATTTTTTTTTAAATCTCAGAAGTAGAGAAATAAAAGATGTATAATATTAAGAACCCACTATTAAGTCATTAATAGTTTATACATAGGCTCAGTTTATACATAGTTTATACATATTAAGAACCCACTATTAAGTCATTAATAGTTTTTCATAGGCTCTGATATTTGAATAGGCATGAATAAAATGTGTATTCCTTGACTTTAAACAAAAATCTAAGCCATGTTTAGAGGGAATTTAATAAGAAAACATATTAACACTGATATAAATATAGGAAATTTGATCATATTAAAGAACTAGTTTAATATTTTTATACTTAAATGAAAACAGAATTTACTCAAGTCTCAATTTTATTTTGAAATTTCAAAATTAAAGACAAAGGATATTAAGTGAGAAAAATGAAAAAATGATAACAAAAAAAATAAAAAAAAGAAACAAAAATAAAATAAAAAAAAGAAAAAAAAAGAAAAAGAGAAAAATGAATCACTTTTGCTAATAACAGAAATCCAAAGTCTTTATTTCTTTCTTCTCTTTTTTTTTTTTTTTTTTTGAGGAAGAGTTATAGAAATTTTTCTGGAAGTCCCAATATCACCAAAGAACAGAGAACAAGAAAGAAAGGCTGAATACAATGTTTAAATCTTAATCAAAGATGAAGAAAGGTCACCACTAATGGCCTATCTTTCTTTCCTTACTGGGTAATTCCAATATAAAAAAGAGAGCCAATAGCAGCTACTGGGTACCTGTGTTATATACTTAAATGACTTACAATACTTACCTGTGCTATACAAAGTAATTGAAAAAAATTACCTTAAAATTGCTAGATATTTAAAGCCCTTATTCAAACAGAAAAACAAGTAAAGTACTTAATTTAAAATGCCACTTTTGTTTTTCAAGTACAATAAAGAAAAATCAAAGCAATTTTGCTAACCAAACAGGGCCACCATAGGAAAAAAAAAGTCACAGAAAAAAATTATTCCAGATTTACCAAATTTACATAGAGAACAGATAAAAACATATGTAGGTGACAGACATTTGGGAAAGTGTTTAAAATGGAAGCCAATGAAAGCCAAATAATTAAGGGACTTATACTCATGCCCCTAATTTTGCTGAAATCAGGAAAACAATTATTAAATATCTTCATCAGCATGAACATCCAGAAATCATTAGTCTCTTCCCAAAATATGCTGGATTAACAGTACGGCGCCTTCATCAACAGAATACCCACACCAAACTAGTAGGAAAAAAAATTACATATTTTCTAGTTTGAAAGGCAAAAGTATTGCCAAATGACAACAATAACTGGAAACTGAAAAGGCTACAGTCCAGTCCCACTCTAATTAAGTAGAACTTCCATAAACAATGGACAACTTCTTTGAGCAATCTCCACATCAAATTTTGCTTCTATGAAAAAAAAATTATTTAGCCCCACTCACAGAGAAATTATGAAAAAAAACTATGGATGGAGTATTACTAGACCCAATTAAGTATCCTTCAACAATAAAGTGTGTGTGTGTCTCTATTAGTGTGGCAGTGGAGGATATCCACATAAAAATCTCAGCTTTTAGTCAAAGTTGGGGTAAAAAAACAATGCTTATTTAGAAAAATCTAGCAATTTGGTTTTTTACTCGCAAAAGCTGAATTTTAAATATTTTTCACATCCTGCAAAATATAAGAATAAGAAATGGTCCAAAAATTCTTTGTTGGGGGGTAATGGTCTTTTCAGTGATTATTTACTATGTAATCTCTAAAGAGAAGCCTGGTTTAATGATCCTCAACACTAGTAGTGTTAAACTTGAACACACAACCATCTTATCACTGAGGCTCATTCACAGGGCAGATATTAAATTAAAATATATAATATTATTAGAAAGCATCAAAATATCTTGATTACATTGAAAATATAAAGTAATCATGATGTATTTTCAATGCCAGCCTAATTACTTAATTGCCACCATAATAAAATAAAAAATTATTATATATAAATGGATGTCTTTTCAAAGAAAGACTCAATTTAAAACACAACAGGTATTTGAAAAGCAAATGAAACATTACCCTAACAGCACATTCAAAAACAGACTTGAAAATTATGTTTATTATTTTTAAAAATCTGACAAGCTATTTAATAGTACTATTCTGCCTTTCAAAAAGTACATCAAGCCTAAGCTATAAAATTTAAAGTAAATTTTTGGTTATACAAAATTCTAAATATAAGGCTAGTCTACTACTCATATTTTTTTCCCTACAAAAGCTCAACCAAAAAAATAATAAAAGAGCGTTGGTCAGGCGAGGTGGCTTACGCCTATAATCCCAGAACTTTGGGAAGCCGAGGCAGGAGGATCACTTGAGGCCAGGAGATTGAACTCAGCCAGGGCAACATAGCAAGACTCTACAAAAAACAGAAAATTAGCCAGGCATGGTAGTGCACACCTGTGGTCCCAGCTAGTGAGGAAGCTGAAGCAGGAGCTTCAGCTTGAGCCCTGATCAACTTGAGCCCAGGAGCCTGACATTGCAGTGAACTATGATAACGCCATTACACTGTAGCCTGGAAAATAGACTGGGACTCTATCTCAAAAAAAAAAAAAATCCAGGTGTGGTAGTGCACGTCTGTAGTCCTAGCTACTTGGGAGGCTGAGGTGGAAAGATCACTTGAGCCCAGGAGTTCTAGGTTGCAGTGAGCTATGATTGCACTCTAATTGCACTCCAGCCTGGGCGACAGAGCGAGACCCTGTCTCGAAAAATAAAAAAGTGTTGATCAACTTATAATATGTTGTCCTTGTTCATTAAATAAATGTAATTAATTAGGCATCAATTTACAGGTTAGACTACTCTATCTCACAATAATATAACTTTATTTCAAAATATGAATGTAAATGACCTCAAAAGCTTTAGTTTTAAAACAGAAAAAGTAAATAGTGAAATATATTGTAAAACTTTCACACAAATATATGTATTTGTTTATAGAATTAAAAATATTTACTTCCTCAATTTCAAAATTTCAAAACTTCTTTGGCTACAAACTAGCTTATATATCTTGATTCTAACAAATTATTTCAACTCTCATGAAAAGATATATTATTAAAATTAAATGCTTGAACAAGAAAAAAGTTTTACACAAATTTATTGCATCCAAATAGTTAAGCATTTGCAATAATACACTATTTATCCCTTTATAAACACCAACAGTGAAAATACATTACAATACTACTAAAAGGCAAAGAATATGAAATTTATATACAATTTATACACAATTACACAATTGTGTACAAATTTAGACATATTTACAATATGCTGTCTAGCAAAATATTTCCTACTCAAAAAATGTGAAGTTGGAAAAATTGCAAGACTTAATCACGATCTGCAACAAATTTTTAAACGTTGCTTAGTGCATATTCAAATATGCTCAAATACATCATCTATACTAAAATAGTGCAAGAAGGTATTTGTAACGCCATCGTGACTAGATAACCCATGACTATTAAATACCTCTTTGGTATAGTAAATATTAAACAAGTTATTAATTGTTTATTTTATAAAAGCACATTAAACTGAATATAAAGAAAGACATGCTCAAGATAAAATTCCATTCTTCTCAGAAGTACTCAACAGGGTTGTATTTTTTAATCACAAATACAAGATAAAATTAAAGATACTTTCCAATAAAATATTTGCCAGTTACAGAGAGATATGATCACGTAACTTAAAAGTTGAAAATGGTGTTTATTTCTATTTTTCACAAACTCTAACACAAATTTATCATACCTTAACAAAACTCTTATTTGATGGTTAAATATGAAATTAGGGCTCATCACTCACAGTTAAACTACGTAGGATATAGAATGTTTTAAACATTATTAGCCTTTTCATAACATTTGAGGCTTCATTATCTTTAGGAAAACAAATAGTAGCATATATAAAGGAAGAGGAATTAAAGCATTTTAAAAGAGAATGAAATTTTAAATGGTTTCATAATCTGGCTGCAATGATATACTATAAATTCCTTGATGAATTAAGAGTATACCTTTATCATTCAATTCTGGACCCCACCTCCATCCCATAAAATAGCTAGATATACTTTTTTTTTTTTTTCAGACAGAGTCTCACTCTGTTGCCCGGGCTAGAGTGCCATGGCGTCAGCCTAGCTCACAGCAACCTCAAACTCCTGGGCTCAAGCAGTCCTTCTGCCTCAGCCTCCCGAGTAGCCGGGACTACAGGCATGCGCCACCATGCCCGGCTAATTTTTTCTATATATTTTTAGTTGGCCAATTAATTTGTTTCTATTTTTTTTTTAGTAGAGACGAGGTCTCGCTCTTGCTCAGGCTGGTTTTGAACTCCTGACCTTGAGCGATCCTCCCGTCTCGGCCTCCCGGAGTGCTAGGATTACAGGCGTGAGCCACCATGCCCGGCCGATATACATTTTTGAATTTTAAAAAATGTAGGTAAGCTGAATCTGAGTTTGTGACCACAATTAAGCTCTATTCAGAAGTGTAAAATAAAATTGTTCATTCACCTTAATAAAAACATTTTCTTGCTAATTAGCAGAATGCTGATCTTTAAAACAGAGAAACCTATCAGCATCAGTAAGATATAAAACAGAGCTATACTAACAGCTGATTATTCAGTTAATGTCTTACAAAATTATGACACAAAAAATTACATGTATATCTTCATGTTTTCTTAACATTAGAGCTTACTATTAGGAAGAAATGAATGGTTAATATAGTACTTTTTAATGAAATCATCTCAAATCTACCATATTTTTGGTGCTAGAACTAATCAGAGAAAATTTCATCCAACCTTTTGATTTTAAAGATAGAAAACTTTGGCAAAAAGTAGTTAACTTCACGTGCCCAAGAGCACACAGACAGCTGTTAGAAACATTAGAAGTCAGATGTCTTTATCCATATTGTTCCAAAATTCTATCCACTACACCACACTATCATCTTGTTGAAGATTATGAGTGTGGGATATACTGTAGTCCAGGAAGTGTTTAAAAGATATGTAGAAACACCATGGTTATATTCTTTAATACCTTTGTTTCCTTATACCTCACTGCTATGATAGTATGTTTTTTTTTTCCTTCTCTTCTCCCAGCCATCCCTTAGTTAAGTAAACCTGAATAGGCTATACTGTTTACATTTAAACCTATTATTTGAGTCTTATTAAAGTTAATACTATCATACTGTCTGTTTCCATTCTATTTGAAAAATTCTTAAAATCTAAATCAGTCTAGATACCCTGTAAATTGATACTTATATGATTCACTTTCATCAATAGTCTGTCAAAATTAAAATATTCTCAAAAAATTATCACAGTTTACATGAAAATACAAAATTGACAGTTCTGGATTTATAACACACCCTATGCTAGGTGTGTTAATACTGATATTTACTTTCTCTTAAGGTTTCTGAGCTTTAGCCCATTTTCTGGCCTTTCTTTCAAACTTGCAGGAAGACTGTGAACGAGTCTTTCTAAGGCAGGCACTCCTTGTTTTTACAACCTGCTTGCTGTTCCGTTGCTGCTGTTTGCGCCCACGCCTAGGGTGTGTTATAACCTTTTTAAAGTCCTTACAGATGGAATCATACCTATTCTCAGGATCATTGTCGTCGTCATCATCATCCACTGTGACAGGCACTGATTTAGATAAGGCTTCATCTCCTTAAGGGAAAAAGGTGTACTTAAAATTAGTTTTAAATAATCTATATAAGTAAAACCAAGTAAAATAAAACTGAAAGCCATATACTTTAAAGCAAATTAAGTGGGTTCTAAACTCTACTCTGGAAGACAAAACATGAGCAAAAACAATCTTTACAGAAAACATAATGGGGAATTTATGAAGTGCCAGCAGTAAGATGACAAATAGTTGGATCTTATATATTTCAAAGGTCCTTCCCAGAGCACAAGGGTTTTAAAGCCCACCCTTCTCAATAACAATTCTATGTCAATCACCATGACAATGGCATAAGATTCTTACTAAAATAAACCATGCCCTGGCCCATTTTAAGTTGAAGTTAACAGGTGTCTAATTTATCCTGCATTGCTGAAGAATAGCAAAACCGCTGTTAATATTTTGGTAGTACCAAGTAATTTAAAAATGTATTTGAATTTGTACGGTATTCATGACTTGAATTACCCAGAGATACATTCAAGTATAATAAAACTTATTTTCTTATTAAAAACTACATTTATATCCTCTGATTAAAAATCTAAAGAAATTACTATTTACACATTTCATGGCATATAAATTTCACCTCAAAAGAAAAACAAACTTGGCTGGGTGCAGTGGCTCACACCTGTAATCCCAGCACTTTGGGAGGCCAAGGAGGGAAGATCACTTGAGGTTAAGAGTGCAAGACTAGCCTGGGCAACATAGTAATACCCCGTCTCTACAAAAAATTAAAAAAATTAGACAGGCATGGTGGCATATGCCTGTAGTCCCAGCTACTTGGGAGGCTGATGCAGGCAGGAAGATTGCTTGACTTTGAGCTTGCAGTGAGCTATGATGACACCACTGCACTCTACCCAGGGCAACAGAGCGAGACTCTGTCTGAAAAAAAAAAAATGCATGCTGAAGCATTTAGGGAGAAGTATGCTTATGTTTACCATTTAATTTGAAATACATCAAAGATTTCAGGGGCATTACACTAAGTGAAAAAAGCCAACCTCGAAAGGTTATGTATTTCATAGTTCCATCCCAAAATAACAAAATTACAGAGATGAAGAACAGATTACTAGTTACTGGGGTTAGGGATGGAGGTAAAGAGAGGGGTTCTATAAAGCACAAAGAGAGCCTTGTGATGAAATGGAAAAGTCTGGTATCTTGGTTGTGGTGGTTATATAAAGCTACACATGTGGTACAACTACACAGAGGTATACACATAGACACACACAACCACACACAAACACAAATGAGTGTGTGTGAAACTGGAGAAATCGAATAAATCTTCAGTTTCCTAGTTTTGACACTGTACTATAGTTATACAAGTTATTACCACTAAGGGAAACTGACTGAAGTGTCTAAGATCTTCTTGTAATTTGTTTTGCAAATTCCTATGGATTTATAATTATTTCAAAATAAAGTTAAAAAGGCAAAAAAGTTAAATACACTGATACATAAAAGGATATATAGATACGTGATCAAGCAAATACAGTACAATGGTAATTGTAGAAACTTTTGTATATATTTAAATGTTTTTCATAATAAAATGTTGGAGGGAAATACTGGAGGAAAAAAAATCTATGAAGAACAAAGACACCTATGGGCTCAGGAAACAAATGTGCTAAATATAGAAAGGCGAAAATAAATCTCAAAATACCCCAGAAAACTCACAATAAATACCTCATTCAAAGAGAATGATCTTCAAATGAAATATCACTAGAAATACTACTGTCATTCCCTCTTTGCTATACCTTTAAAAACTTAACCTATCCTTAGAAGGTTCAAATACTTCCTGTTCTTTTAAGTCTCCCCTCAAATATTTAAGTAGCTCACTTGCCATTTATTCCATAGTCCCACTGTAGTTTTATCTTTCTTCTGGTACTTTTTTTTAAAAAATTACTGATCCATGACTGTTTTGCATTAGACTACAATCTCCTAGGACCATGTTCTTCATCTTGGTTGCCCATACCATTCCCAAACTCCAATTTCTAGGAAAATATTGTACCTATAACAGGATACCCAAATATTGCTGAATAAATTGGAATCCTCTAGACTTACTGTAGGGGTTGGAAGAGGCTTTTTTAAAGCTCCTAATTGTCACCTAAAATTAAGTTAGTCATGTTAGAGGAATATATGAATTCAGCATGTTCATATAAATACGCAAGTAAATTCTTAAGGAATATCACTTATCATTAGCTCACACCCAAATTTATCTTTAAAAACAGTACTTTTTTACAGGGTGCTTATATTCAAGGCCTTTCATATTCTATTCTGCTTAAATGTTTCTACTGACAAAGCCCAATATTTGATGGGTTGAATTCTCCAGCAAATTTATCTTCTTTTTTTCATTCAGAGTAATCAGCTTAGTCCCGAGAAATACGCAACCAAACAGCTAAAGGATTGACAACTGCCAAAGTGATAGATTCTCAAGGTTTCTCAAGATATATACCCAAGAAAAAGTTTACCTCCCAATGAGCCCACTGGTCCTTCAGATCAAAGTCAAGTTGAATAAATCAAAACCTAGACCAGTGCTGAGTAAGGAATTATCAGGAGGTGCACCCTTAGAGTATTTGCCATATGTTACCATCTCTTCTTAAGGTCTAATGAATACATATTATTTATTATACTAAGTATTAATAATTCCAAACATGAGAGATATATAATAAAACTTTCATATGTGTCAAATCAAGTGAGATTTTGGGAAATAAAAAGTAGTAAAATATTTGAAATCAAACATATTGATTTTACCAGGGAAGCTATTTAATCACAGAAACGAATTTTCCAAAATTAAGATTAGTTCAATAGCCTATAATTTGCTAATGGGAATACTCCACATAATTAATCACAATTTATTATTCTTAGACTCTAATCCTTAATAAGGGTTTTCTCACCTAATCTGATAACACATTGATTTGACATCAAAATAACTATTAGATTCGGTATATTTACTACAAGTCCACAATCCCTTATATGTAATTCTGAAATCCAAAATGCTCTCAAAACTGAGTTTTACAAGGTGGTGTCAAAGATCATCTGGCAGCAAAATCTGGTCTGAACTGTTTATTCCTCTAATTGTGAATGCTCAAATGTTTTGCTGCAGAAATACTATATATTTGATTATGTGGTATCGCATCAGATCCTATTAGGGCTTTTATAAAATATATGGTAACTGTTTGTATTATCTTTCTAAAAGCCAAAAAGTTGTAAATTCTGAAACACACTGGACTCCCAAGAATTTCAGGCAAGGGACTATGAACTGGTAATTTCAATAACCGCAAACAGAAGCTGATCTAGGCATCTGATATAGCAAAGCATTAAACTGAAGTATACACCGTGCATCTCACACTTAGTTTTCAAATCAAGTCATTAGGTAAATGCTCCTTAAAAGAAATTTCAAGTAAAAACAAAGATTCATGTTAATTCCATTAAAATCCAATGCGGATAAGAGGAAAACTCTAACATAAGGAATGAAAGGAAAATTTTTTTTAATTTTACCCATATTGGGAACACAGTTTTATGTGAAACTCACTTTATAATTTTTTTTTTTAATTCTAATCGTCCCTAGTTAATTGACAGGTCTTACTGACTTAAAAAAAAAAAAGGCAAGTGCACAATACAAATGACCAGTGCACATTTATTTTAAAAGAACTTTAACAATGATAAAAAATATTTTTAAAATTACTTTTCTTGCCATCATTCACCAGTTGACCCAAACCCTAATGTTCCTAGTACTCTATCTCATTAGGTTGGGGTGATCCACCTACTTTTTGGATTTTCTTTCTTCCTTTATATATTTTTTTTTTTTTGAGACAGAGTCTCACTCTGCTGCCCAGGCTACAGTGAGTGCCATGGCGTTAGCCTAGCTCACAGCAACCTCAAACTCCTGGGCTGAAGCGATCCTCCTGCCTCAGCCTCCCGAGTAGCTGGGACTACAGGCATGCGCCACCATGCCCGGCTAATTTTTTCTATATATTTTTAGTTG
>CAUYRT010097325.1:0-59999 GCA_963574885.1 Lepilemur ruficaudatus
CTGTCAACTACAGAATTTTTTTTTTTTTTTGAGACAGAGTCTCACTCTCTTGCCCAGGCTAGAGTGAGTGCCATGGCATCAGCCTAGCTCACAGCAACCTCAAACTCCTGGGCTCAAGCAATCCTTCTGCCTCAGCCTCCCAAGTAGGTGGGACTACAGGCATGTGCCACCATGCCCGGCTAATTTTTTTTATATATTTTTAGTTGGCCAATTAATTTCTTTCTATTTTTAGTAGAGACGGGGTCTCGCTCTTGCTCAGGCTGGTTTCGAACTCCTGACCTTGAGCGATCCGCCTGCCTCGGCCTCCCAAAGTGCTAGGATTACAGGCGTGAGCCACCACACCCGGCCTACAGAATTTTTTTTATAATAAATACCTAAATTCTTGATGAGATGGCAATCCCTAGGGTTGTGCAGCACACAACTTGCCCAACCATAATGAACAGCCTTGAGTAGGTTGTGTGCCATGGCCAAGCATTCCTCAGGCATCAGCACAGTAGCCAACAGGCCACAAGTGTCATTACTGGTAGTGATGTACCTCTGAGACCTGAAGCTCTTAGGTGGGCTTGCCACCCTTGCATAGAGTCAGCAGGTAAGGAGACAATGATTCAGCTCAAGTAGATTCCAGTAGTTTGTGACCTACACAGACACAGGCCAGCATTGTATCAGCCCCCCATGTTCCTAGTCCCACAAGATGGTACCAAACCATAGGGGACCAGATGACAGGTGCCATGAGAAAATGACTGTGCCACCTGGCTGTGTTTTATAGTCTGAAGCCCTTTCCTTGGGGGGACTGAAGTGGAAAGTCCTGTGCTTAATTGCAATGGGGGACGGGGATAAGAAATGGCCTTCTGGTAGTCTCCCTCAAGATGAGAGGCGCTGTGAGCAATGGCCTCAAGGTAGTTCCTCACTAGGTAGCTTATCTCCCTTAGTTTCTGGAGGAATCACAAGGCATTCAACCAAGACTTGGACCAGACTGAAGTTAAGCTTTGCCCACATGGCCTTTGTGCATTCATGCTCATCACCAGGGTGCCATGGTGAAGCTATTCCAGCATAGCTATCAGCTATGTTGATTTAATACGGCTGAGTCCAATGGACAAGAAAGACCAGGAGGGAGGAATGAAAGCCCCTAAAACAAACAGAACGTATTGACACCCTAATTGTAAGGGACAGGAACTGAACTGGAGAGGGATGTGTGCAGTTGGTTTCAGGAATGTCCGGACCTTCCATCTTGCTCCTTGGTGGAGGTCGGGGGGAGGTGGCTTCGTCTAGAAAGGGAATGGAAGGCAGACACTACAACAGCAGCCTAACTCAGCCTCTTCTGCTTGTTCCTTAAAGGTCATGTACTTTGGCACAATGATATTTCCCAAAAAAGTGAAGCTACTGCTGCTCTTGCTTTTCCAAATAGTGATCTTCACTCTGTTCTTCCACAAGTACATCCACAGTGTCAGCTCCCTGTCCAGGAAGGAGGAGCCCAAGCACATGCACGTGCTGGTCTTGTCTTCATGGCGCTCTGGCTCTTCTTTTGTGGGGCAGCTTTTTGGGCAGCACCCAGATGTCTTCTACCTGATGGAGCCTGCCTGGCACGTGTGGATGTCCTTCACAGACAGCACCGCCCAGAAACTGCACATGGCCGTGCGGGACCTGATACGGTCAGTCTTCCTGTGTGACATGAGTGTCTTTGATGCCTACATGAAACCTGGTCCCCGGAGACAGTCCAGCCTCTTCCAGTGGGGTGACAGCCGAGCCCTGTGTTCTCCACCCGCCTGCAACATCTTCCCACGGGACAAGATCATCCCACAGGCTCAATGCAAAATCCTGTGCAATCGACAGCCCTTTGAGGTAGTGGAGGAGGCCTGCCACTCCTACAGCCACGTGGTGCTCAAGGAGGTACGCTTCCTCAACCTGCGTTCCCTCTACCCGCTGCTGACAGACCCTTCCCTCAACCTACACATTGTGCACCTGGTCCGGGACCCCCGAGCTGTGTTTCGTTCCCGAGAACGCACAGAGGAGGAACTCATGATTGACAGCCGCATTGTGCTGGGGCAGAGTTGGCACAAACTCAAGAAGGAGGACCAGCCCTACCACGTGATGCAGGTCATCTGCCAAAGCCAGCTGGAGATCTACAAGGCCATCCAGTCCTTGCCCAAAGCCCTGCAGCAACGCTACCTGCTCATGCGCTATGAAGACCTTGTCCGGGCCCCTCTGACCCAGACGTCCCGAATGTATGAGTATGTGGGGTTGAAATTCTTGCCCCATCTCCAGACCTGGGTGCACAATATCACCCGAGGCAAGGGCCTGGGTCAGCACGCCTTCCACACAAATGCCAGGAACGCCCTCAACGTCTCCCAGGCTTGGCGCTGGACCTTGCCTTTCGGAAAGGTTTCTCGACTTCAAAAAATCTGTGGTGATGCTATGAATTTGCTGGGCTACCGCCACGTCAGCTCTGAACAAGAGCAGAGAAATCTGTCACTGGATCTTCTGTCTACCTGGACCCTCTTTGAGCAAAACTACCAGGAGAGCTAAGGAGGTACCAGTCTTGGCCACCTTCACTTTGTCTCTGTGGAGCATGAGTTGTCCCCACACACACTCAGGCAGAACAATCTATGTTTCTGTACTCGGGCCTAGACTCAGGAACCTCATGTGGGCAGCACATCCCAGCAACGCGACAGGGGTACTGCCTTTCTCCTCTTCTTGAGTTCCTATCTGTGCCTAGTCGGGAGACTTTGTGGCCTGGAGGCCTGTTGGGCCCCAGGCAGTATCAGTGGAGTAAATCCATAAACCTCCCTGCCCACATCTCGCCCAATGGGAAAGTGGAGAGACAGTAAAAACCAGGGAAATAGGTCTGTCACCAAAGAGCTCCCCAGCACATTCCACAGAGATGTGAACTCTGAGCCCTTGGAGTCCCCAGTGGATTCAAGGAAGGAAGCGGACACAGGGCTGGGTGCTTACCTGTGAGCCTGCCCGTTACAGCTATGGGTTATCACGAACAGACATGAAACAAAATCTCTGGACAGCAGAACAAGCTCTTAAGATCATGGGCCTGATTTGAACATCATTTCCCCTCAGCATTTTCCTATCACATAGAAGACTTCGACCTCTGAGGCTGCTGTCCATTAGTATTAATATGCCAAAATAAGATTCTGTTTGGAATGTCCCCTTTTGTGATTTCTCATACTAGGAGTAAATACTCATAGGATCCAAACCTAAGAACTCTTACAATCATCTTTATGGATTTTTAATACCTTTGCTATTATCTGTTACCTGCATATAAAAAAATTGCTAAGACAATGTTAGGTGTCAGGCGATGAACTGTCTATATTCTCTTAAGGACTGGTAGAAAGTAGACAACCAGCAACTGAACCATTTCTTTGCTGTGTGAGGCATAAGTTGTAATAATGCCGTATGCATCACCCTAGGGTCTGGGCAGAGCTCTTGTACTCTGAGCCCTCAGCCAGAGGACCTCAGTTCTAGTGTGACTGGTGCTATTTACCTCCTAATCACCTCCCATAGTAAGAAAAGTTGTTTCTCCCAGTCTTGGCAGGAGCCCCTCACCTAGTCGTACATCAGAATCATATGTTAAAAATGCAGATTGCCATGAGCTAGCGCAACTTTGCTGCCATCAGAATCCCCCAATGCGGGGGCTGGGACTCTCTATGTTCATCGGGCTACCCTCACCCTGCACTGGGCAGCAACACCCTTCACCTTCTTGCTCCAAGACAGGTGACCTTTTGGCACATGCAGAGTATGTATGCCACTTCTGCCACCTGTGCTGTCCTCAGGTTGGAAAGAATAGGAAGAAGGTCCATTTATGTCTAGAACTCCGTGGAACTCTGAGTCCACACTTTTTTAATATCTCACTTTGTCCAAACCTGAGAGATTCTGTTCCTCTTTCCTTTATGTTATTTTTTTCCACCTTTTGGCATGCTTCTCACTCCATAAAACTTCCTCGATGTGAGATCAGAATTCCCCCGCTCCATCCTGCTTAGGAGGGCCTGAGCTTCTCCACCATTTGAGACAAAGTAGCTACCTTTCCCAGCAGGGTCAGCTGAAGTTCATTTACATGTGGCTTTAAAGGAACTAATTTATTCTAACGTCCAAATCCAAGCCACTCTAGGAACTCCTCCAGAGCATAGGATCTCCCAGGCAATTGCTTGCCTCTACTAACTTTCTAAAACAATGTGACAGTAAAATTTCCCCAGCATTGAAAATAAGGCCGGAGCAGAAGATGATGGTGTGACTAAGGGATCAGAGATAGACTCGACCATTTCTGCCTCTGCCTGAATTGTTTTAAAGTTAGCAACCTCCTTAGGAACCATCTCTATGTAATGCCTGCTTGTCCTTCTCCAAAATAAGGGACTGGCCACATGGAAGTCTCAAGATCTTATTTAGAAGCCACTTTACAACAGGTTTAAGTTTCCTATATTCCAAGTCCTAGATGTCCAAGGAAGCCCCGCATCCAGGAACCACACTCTTGAAGGAGAGTCTATCTGTGCTCGCCAATAGAATAGCCACTAGCCACCAGTAGCTGTTTAGATTTAAATTAATTAAAATTAAATAAAAATTCAGTTCCTCAGTCACACTAGCCACATTTCAAGTGCTCAGTGGCCATGTGTGCCTGGCAGCTACTGTATTGGATGACACAGATATAGATCCTTCCCACGATTGTAAAAGTTCTATTGGACAGCTCTGATCTAATTCATCTTTATTTGTGTAACATCTTATCCCTAACTTCAACCTACCACCCCCAACCCAAAAAAAGTTTAAAGAATATATAACAATACTATCATGGCATTTTTATATAACATAGGACCGTGTGGTATAAAATCGTGCTATATGTCCTCTTTAAAAATCTGACCCAGTGTTGAACAAGACTTCAGTGAATAATGGCACAGTTTTTGACAAGTGATGTGTTCAGGTGGCTGGCACTGGGATTCAGGATGAGTACACTCAATTGCGGGATATGGGGAGTTTGGGGAATTGAGAACCACTGTAGAAGATGGTGTTCTGCTAGACATCCTTCCTGAATTGGAGACATCTGTTCCATCCCCAAGCCCCAGCAATAGGAAGGCATTTCTTTGCCTCTTTAGCCTCTTTAGTTGCAAAGGGTCAAAGAATATCTTTAAACTCAGGTCATGGATGAATTTGATCTAAATTTCTCAGGGCTAATGAGCTCTCTCAAGTCTAGAGTAAACATAGCCTGAAATGCCTAATTGCAGGTCAGCAATCGATGTCTTTACAAAAATCCAAACTGGGCACTACTCCAAGTCCTACAGTTTTGGAAGGGTGCAAAGAAAGGGGTCCCAAAATTTCAAAATAAATTTTTTGGAGGGTGAGAAAGCAATAGTTTTGAAACAAAGGGGCTTCAACTGTAATTTAACTGTGTTTCTATTTATGGTTACCAACTGGCTTCATTTAGTATATAATGAGAGAAAATGCTAAGTTTTGATACATTTCAATTAAAACCGTATTCTTTTTCAACTTATGACTGATGGTTATGGAGAGGTAGAATTGACTTCTGATAATTTTTGCACAAAAATGTGCCGCTGTATTTTCTGTAATATGTTTCTCAAAAAATAGTTCATAATTTACTATGTGATTTAAACCCAAGCTAAAAATATAAATTAACTTCACTGACTATATAATCATGATTCTTTTGACTTACTTTCACAGACCAATAAAGCAAAATTTAAAATGAACATTGTGAGTGCCCCAGGCCAGTTAACAATAAGACTCTGACAGGCATTAGTCGGGGATCCCCAGTCATTTGGCCCTTCTGTCGAGGGCTATGCCCCTCTTCTGCTTAAACATCCCTGGTCATTCAGAGAAAGGTTAATTTTTAGGTGCAGTACTGAGGAAAATGAGGAACCAATACCAGAGTAAGGAGATGAGACTCTAGCATGCGGCTAAAGGTCATCTTCGTTCATTCCACACATTTAACGGGCATCTACTATACCAAGGAATGTTCAGGTGCTACGGATACAGCTGTGAATACAACAGACAAAGCCCTGCCCTTCATATAAAAGACATTTTAGTCTGTTGGGAGGAGGGAGCAAAAAAAGAACATATGTCAGATGCTCAGTACTATTAACATAAGGAATAATAAAGCAGAGGAAGGGGTTGGGGGTGAAGGAGGGTGCTGTTCTACAGAGGTGACAAGAGATGTCTTGCCTGAGAAAGTGAGACTGGAACAGAGACCCTTGAAGTAAGGGAGCGTGCCATGCAGAGATCTGGGGGCAGAGTGCCCCAGTAAATGCCAGTGTCAATATGGACAGAATCAATAAGGGCCTAATGAGAACCTATTGCATGCTTGGGTTAATAATAGGAAAGGAGTACAGACATTAGTGTAAGGACAGCATGACAGGTCACGCACTCATGAGCGCTTGGGCACTGGAACCGTGCTGCCCGGGTGACTCCGCTACTACCAGCAAGGGAACCTCAGGCAAGTTCCTCAACATCTCCATGTCTCAGTTCCCTTGAGTTATCTGTGAATGTCACGGTAACAAGGCGTGTGCACCATTTCTGATCTCAAACCATTTATGTCATTTCTGATCATACTGATATGATTAGGAGATTGATCCCTTCTGATCTTCTAGGTTCTTTACATCAGTGGTTCTCAACCAGAGGCAATTTTGTCCCCCGGGGAACATTGGGTAATGTCTGGAAACATTTTTATATTTTAATTGCTAAATATTGCATATATTTCCCTGGAAACATTTTTGATTGTCACAGCTGGGGAGTAGGGGGTATGATGCTACTGGAATCTAAACATCCTACAATTCACAGGACAGTTTCCTACAATAAAGAATTCTCTGGTCTGAAATGGCAATAGTGCGGCTGCTGAGAAACCCTACTCTACATCAACCGGGGATAAGGGTAAAGAGTTGGTGATTCAGATGGATTTCTCTTCCATCTCATTCAGTCTCCTTCAAACGGGCATGCCACCAGCCCAAATGTCCTCAATGGGGACATGTCATAACCAGGCCTTTTGTGGTATCCGCTCTTTTGGTAGCCATCTCGAGAGGAGAGTGGCAGAGTAGATGTTATAAAAACAGAGAGCTGCGTATCAGGAGGTGAAGAGAGAAGAGTGTGAGGACAGGAAATGAAGTGCAGCCAGACCTCCTGGGACCGGTTACTTCCTGGCCAGTCTGTGCCTTCCCTGGGCATGGCCCGTGGCCAGCCTAATTCAGGCAGCTGTGGCCAGAAGAAAAAGGGTTTAAAGGGGCAAAACATGGTTATTTAGGGCTTCGGGTAAAATGGGCAGAACAAATGAAGCCCGAAGCAATTGTGCTGGACAAACAGGCCTGACGTGTTGGGGAACAGGGGAATCATTCACCAATCTCAGAAAGTTCTGCAGGCACCACAGGATCTAGGCCAGCATTCCTCAACCTTTTTTTCATTATCACTGCCTCCCACATTGCCACTCCAGCAAGGCTTTTTAGACTCTTTTTTTCCCTAATCACCACCACCACCTCTCCCACGAAATCTTAATATCACAAATACACTGTCATTTGTTTATGTACGATGACCCTTTGGAGGACTACAACCATTGTAATATCTAAGGGCTTTTGCCCCCCAAGAACTAAGTTTGACCCCTCAGTGATAATGTCACCTCCACAGAGAACTCACAATTTACTCCACTGTCCCTAATAGTTTTAGCTCCTTTCCCAGCCCCTCTCCTTTTCCCCCAACTTGTCTTTTCATTTGTCATCCCCTCAAACTATGTTCCTCGCTTGACAATAATTAAAGGTCATTAAGTAAATCACACATATGAGAGCAATTTTCAAACTGTAAAGGCCTAAGAAAATGTTGGTTATTATTAGTAAAAAAAAAAAAAATTGTACAAGTAACTCTGACTGCTGCCTTCCACCCCTCCCCGCTACCCCTGCCCTAACGGTTGGGATGCTCATTGGCCCTGCTTTCCTGGCCAGTTTTCAAGCTGGCTTATTATGGTCCTGGCAGAACAATAAGGAAGCTAGTTTATTGTTTGCTTTTTAATTTAATGGCAGGCATTGACAAGTGCAGTAGGCGCCCAGAGCTACCCTTCGTAAGGAACGAGGCACATTTCAGAGTTAGTTATTGCTCCCCTCTACATCGATGTGGATTTAAACGGCTAATGCAGACAGTGTAAAAATGCTGAAAGAGAAGAAAAAGATGCCTCTGTCCTTTTATGATTCATCATAAACTAAACAGGTGGAACACACACATGTGCACACACAAAGCAATCTGGTGCGAATAAGCTTGGAAAAGTCGATCATATTAAATTTAACTGGGGTTTCTAAATGTAAGACCCTGGGAACCTCAAATGTGTGCATGTGCATATTAAGAAAGGAGTAGAGTGTACAGTGGTTCTCCCAAACTTATTTGACCAGGGAAGGTGTGAGGTTTTTTCCTCAATATACCTGTTAAAACCTGTCAGGAGAGTGTTTTGAGAAAGAGCAGTTTGGGAAATGATGAACCAGCTCTGGCTAACGACAAAAATTGAGTCGCACGTTACTCAGCAATCATAAACCTGGATGGACCTCACATCCTGCTTTCTCCTCGCCAGCTCCGGAGCCCTGGCAGGCCAGTGCTGAATGGGGAAGGTCACACATGAGGGAAGCTTACTTCACATGGAATTTGTGTGGACCCACTTCGATGTACAAATCCCCTCAATCCTCACCTGCAACCCTGTCCCTCTCTCCACAGAACTTCCCCATCTTCTGACCACCTTCCCGTCCTTCCCAGAGAAAAGTCATCAGATGCGAACTTCTCGACTTCTCAATGCCAGATGTCTAAACCCCCTTCACACCTGTCTGCCGTCTGTCGTGCTCCGGTGTAGATGGTGTCCCACCTTCTGTTGAAGGCCAGTCCCGCTCTCAGAACTTTGTATTCTGTCCCCTCCCACCTTCTCAAGAACTGTACGTTTTTATTATTCACTTCCTCTCTCCATGTTTAACTTGTCTTCCACTAAACCCTTCTCTTTGGCTTTTTAGCTTATTCAGTGAAACTCTCCCATTGCCGTATCCTTATCCAACCGCCAGCCTATCCCTCCTCACCTTCACAGCCAGATGGCTCTAAAGAGTCATCTACATTCAGTGGCTGTATTTTCTCACCTTGTTCTTCCTCCTCGACCCACTGCAGTCTGGATTTCGCCCCCATCTCTCCACTGAACCAGCTCTAGCTAACAGCTAAAATTGACTTCTATGTTGCTCACTCACTCCGATAAACATTTCCCAGTTTTCACTTTGCCTGAACTCTCAGCAACACGCTACCAACAATTATGGACAACTTTCTCCTTGAAACACTGTATCTTGGTTTCCCTCCCACTTTGCTGGCCACTCTCAGTTTTTTGTAGACTCTTCTCCTCTACTGACCTATTAAATGCTGGAGTTCTTCAAGGCTCAGGCACAGGTCCTCTTCTTGTCTCACCGCATGCTTTCTCTCTAGACCATCTTATCCAGCCCCACGATTTTAAACACCACTTATATGTAGATGACCTGCAAATGTATAGCTCCAGCTCAGACTTCTCTGAATTCCAGATCTGTATGTCCAATCACTGATTTGACACCTCAGAAAATCCCGAGTCAGTGTCCAAACACTGCATTCACGGTTTTCCTCTCCTCCACCCCAGACCATGCCAAACTTCCTTATCTATTTTGGGTCTCTTTCCCACCTTTCAACCTGTTGCCATATCAAAAACCTGGACTTTGTCCTTGACTTCTTCCACCAACAACTGTCGATTCTCCCTAGCTGGAGTTTCTCAAGTTCACCTGCATTTCTTTTTCCCCAACCTACTCTTCCCTGCTTTCTTCATCATCTCTTTCCTGAACGATGGACTGGTCTTCTTGCCTCCAACCTGCCCACATCAACCCAGCATCTACACTGTATTAAAAATTCAGAAAGTCCAAATTACTTCATGCAGTTTAGAAGCATTCCGTGATCTGATGCTGGTGTACCTCTCTTATCACTCCCTTTTAGACTCTTCTTTCCACCCACCTCATATTCGTAGTTCCACCAAGGCACACACATCTTCCTTTGGATTTTAGATCACACTATTTCTCCCACCTGAAATACCCTACTCTGCCCCACCCTAACTTCTCTGGCTCATTTTTTGATCCCTCAGTTCTAAACTAAAACATCTCTGGAAGTTTTTCTTGGCTTGCCCTCCCAACACTTTGTTGGATGCCGCTGCTGAGTTTTCTACTGTCATAGCATTTATCATACTGTAATAAACTGTCCAATTCACATGTTCTTTGACTGAGCTCTGTGAGGGAAAGGTCTGTCTTATTCACTATGGTATAATCAACACCTAGCACAGTTCCTGGCACATAGTAGGCACTCAATAAATATTTGCTCAATGAATGAAGACCTTGATCTCATCACATTATATGTAAAGGGTTCATTCTTTTTATAGTATTTAGGGGGGAAAAGGCACATTTAACCAATCACAGAACCTTCTATTCTGAGAAACATCATGATATGTTTAAAGATCCAGATAAAACAGAGCCAACATTTAAAAGTTTCCTGTTTAAGAGAAATAAGGGAAGTTGAATCTTAAAGCCCATAGCTCAGAAGTGCTGGGTCAAGTGGGGTGGCATGTGGGGAGGAGTAATACAGAGGTTCAAAAAACTAAGTTGGCTTGTATTTTTAATAGTAATAGTACTGTAGCAAGCAAGGCTGCAAATTATGCTGGTTCTCTAAAGAGCTGCACGTGTTCATACCATGTAGCATATGAACTAATCAATTGCCATCTATGAGCATTTGGCAAATACTTGCTGACTGATAGCTTTATAATCTGGTTTTTGGCCAAATTTCCAAGAAGAAAGTTTATGGCTTGTATTTTATTGCCTCTCCACTCTCCTAATGGCAAAGTATGGTTACAGGAATGGCTTGGGGGAACAGAGTTATCTTTGATTCTTTTCTCTCAGCTTCCACATTCTATTCATCAGCAAGTCCTGTCAGCTGAAATTCCAAAATATACCCCGAATCAGACCACCTGTCACCATCTCTACTGCTACAGTGTCGTAATCCAAACCAACCTCAAATGTCACCTGAACTTCTACAAGAGCCTCCTAACTGGTTTCCTGCCTCCTCTCCCCTGCTCCTCCCCCCATAGTTCACCTTCCATTTACACTCAAGCTCTTCTCCAGGCAGAGGAGTAGATAGGGCTCCTTGCCAAAACCTAGTCCCCACTCTTGCATGCAGAAGCTCTATCTAGGCACAGAAAACAGAGAATATTGGGTCCCAATTGTCTCCTTCCACACCCAGCTCACTCATAGGTTCCAAGCCAGGAGGAACAAGCTGAAAAGACTAGGGCCATGCACATCCAGTGCTCCATCTGTGGAGCAAGGCAGGTCTGCTGCTTCAGAAGTGGACCACAGTCCCTGCCCCTAACTCTGGCACAGTGGCACAGAGATTCTGTCCAGGAGGAAAAGGAGGCCATAAGACCGGAGAGGTCTATGGCTCTTTCTAAGGGGACTCACTCTATTTGGGAGAAAATGTGGGGAAGTTCATGCCTAAGTAAATCTTCATAACCTTGGGTTAGGAAAATGGTTTCTTAGATATTATACCAAAATAATAAAAATTAAAAGCTTTTGTGCTTCAAAGGATACCTTCAAGGAAGTGAAAAGACAACCCACAGAATTGAGAAAATATTTGCAAATCATATATCCAATAAGGAACTTATATCCTGAATATATAAAGAACGGTTACTATTCAATAATAAAAAGACAAATAACCCAATTTAAAAATGGGCAAAGAATATGAATAGACATTTCTCCAAAGAAGATATACAAATGGCGAACATGCACATGAAAAGATGCTTAATGTAATTAGTCATTAGGGAAATGCATATCAAAACCACAATGAGGCAAGCACTAGGATAGCTGAAATTAAAAAGACAAATAATAAGTGTTTGGCAGTTTCTCAAAACGTTAAACATAGAATTACCATATGACATAGAAATTCTACTCCTAGGTATTTCCTAAGAGAAATGAAAACATCTATTCACACAATGTTGTACATGAATGTTCATAACAAGATTATTTATAATACTCAAAAAGTGGAAACAACTCAAATGTTCATCAACTGACAAATGGATAAATAAAATGTAGCATATCCATACAATGTAATATTATTCTGCCACTTAAAAGGATGAAGTACTGATACATGCTACGATATGCATAAACTTTAAAAACATTATGCTAGATGAAAAAACCCAGCCACAAAAGACCATATATTGTTTGTATCCATTTATAGGAAATGTCCAGAATGGAAAATTCATAGAGACAGAAAATAGACTAGTGGTTACCTAGGGCTGGGGTTAAGAGTGGGAATTAGGGTGCAGAGTGACTGCTAATAATAAAGAAATATATTAGGTAACTCCCTGGCCAAAGCAGGACTGAGGTGGTATAGGGCAAGGAGAAGAGAGGGGTTTGTGGCTATGGTATTGTCCCAACCTGAACTTTCTTTATCTGTAACTGCTGCTGCCAAACTTTGCACTTGAAATGAGTGGGATATGTCGAGCTTTTCATTCCTCTTTCTTATGATCGTTGGTGTGATCTTATTTTGGCAACTGTTAAAACAGTTCTTTTGAGAGCTATCTTTGTAAGCCCTGTCAGTTTTCTAACGCCATTTAAAGATCAGGGAAAGGGGATATTTTAAAAAGGAGGGAGAAAGAGGAAAGACAAGAGAAAGAAAAAAGGAAAGGAGGTAAAGATGGAAGCAAGGGAAACTACGGTCTGTTCTAGTGATTTTACAATTCTTTATAGCACTTCTCAGTATTTGAAATTATCTTAGTTACTTGTTTGCATGTTTATTTTTGTTTCTCCTACCACTAGTAGGTTTCCATTTTATTGTCCACATAGTACATTCTCAATAAATATTTGAAGACTGACTGGCCAAATTCCGCACCAACATGACAACTCTAAGACTAAAGCATGAACAAACTGAAAGTTTCCAACCATTCCTGCCATTTCATAGGACTACAACTAACTTCCTTTTTTTTTTTTTTTTTTTGAGACAGAGTCTCATTCTGTTGCCCGGGCTACAGTGCTGTGGCATCAGCCTAGCTCACAGCAACCTCAAACTCCTGGGCTCAAGCAATCCTTCTGCCTCAGCCTCCTGAGTAGCTGGGACTACAGGCACGTGCCACCATGCCCGGCTAATTTTTTCTATATTTTTAACTAAAAATTAAAATTTTTTTTAGTTAGCCAATTAATTTCTTTCTATTTTTAGTAGAGACAGTGTCTCGCTCTTGCTCAGGCTGGTTTCAAACTCCTGACCTTGAGCGATCCTCCCACCTCAGCCTCCCAGAGTGCTAGAATTATAGGTGTGAGCCACCACGCCCAGCCGGACTACAACTAACTTCTAAAGCAGCTATGTGCCTAGGCATCCAGCTCCTTGGACGCTTGCTAGAGTTACAAATTCCTGGGCATCACCTCCCTAGATTGGTTTCTATGTGGTTTTAATGATACATCTGCCCACCTGGAGAACCAAATATCAAAAAAAAAAAAAACCCAAAAAGATCAGAACAAAGTCTCTGACAGTCTGGGCAGTGCTTCTGATGCATGGAACTAGACACTGGGATTGTTGATTACACAGGAGAAATCAGAACAAACCTACCACAAGTTTTTGGATGGTTTAAAGTGTGTCTTTTTTTTTTTTTTAATTCAAGGTTGCTTTTTTCCTTCCCAGGTGCAGGAGTGGAGTCTTTGTGCTTAGTTACTTCTGCAGCTGCTACAGGTTAGAACCAAAAGTCAAAGAATTTAAGTGCTAGAAAGGACTTCAGGTATTATTAGCATGTTTCTTCTTATCAGATGAATCCTTCTTATCATACAGATGCAAAATATCAAGGTTTCACTTTCCATGAACACTGCTACTCAGAGCATGTTCTGCAGACCAGCATCGCTGGCATTGCCTCAGCATCCATTTAAAATATAAGTTGGACTTTCTCATACCAGAAGCAGGGCTCAGTCACCCAAGATACTGTTTCCTATTCTCTGCCTCCTCCCAGTTCCTCAAAGTGGTCATCCAGATATCTTCCCTATACAACTTATGGGACAGCTGGATACAACCTCCTCGACTCAACCCACTGACACCACATGCTGCATGGACTGTGCAGAGATGCCACAGTGACCACCTCTCAGCCATAGCGTGACCCCAGGGAGCTCCTGTCTGCCTACTCTAAACACACCAATTAGAACTCCCCAAGGGAAACCTACTTAGGTAATGCCCTAGATCCCAATAAAGGCTTGGCCTACAGGTCCCTCACACTCTCTCTCTCTCACCCCCTGCCTGCTGGTTGCACACACATCCAGGACGATTCCCTGCTTCCCATTGGCCCTGGAAGGCATGCCACCCTCATCTCTGCAGCATCTATAATAAAAACTACTTCTGTTATTTCATGTGTTTTGTTGTGCTACCTCCTCTGTGTCTCACCTGACCGACACACCTAAACCTAACTCTCCTCCTGGTCAGGCTCTCCTAGACCATTGGCTATCTTGGTAGGAATAAATTGGACACAGGCCAGACAAGAGCCACAAGGACATCTGTCAGTATAAACAAACTTCCTGTTTTAGGCCACATGCCAGGACAAAGAAGCATCCTGTGAAAGGCACACTGTAAACATCCACGACCACCTCCCCTGGAGCCCTGTCAGGGCAGGGCTGGAGTTTATACCCACTCCCCAGGGAGACCCCAAGACCAAATTAGAGGAAAATCACAACAAGCTTGTTGCAAAATGAAGAATTTCAGACCCACTCCAGAACTACCGAATCAGAATTTGCAGTTTCACATGACCCCTGGGTGATCTGTGTGCAGTTTGAGAAAAACTGCAGTAGTTTCTGGATTACTGAACACGAGTTACTCACACGAGTCCCTAATATCCCCAACAACCTGCATCTGCCACCAGCACTCACCTGCCAAACTGGACCAGTGGAACGAGCAGAACTCATAAATAAAATGTTTTCCCAAATGTCCCCTGTAGAATTCAGGCACTTGTGTGTTAGGAGAAAGAAGAGCATAGAACTCAAAAATAATGAACATGGTTTGGTCACTAGATAACATTAAGACATTATTTTTAATTTTGTTAATGATGTATACAAAAGTATTTATGGGTGAAATGCTATGAGGTCTTGGATTTGTTTAAAATATTCCAGAAAAAAAAAAAGGAGGCCAGGCACAGTGGCTCATGCCTGTAATTCCAGAATTTGGGGAGGCCAAGGCAGGAGGATCATTTGAGACCAGCCTGAGCAACACAGCAAGACTCTGTCTCCACAAAAAAATTTAAAAATTAACCAGGCGTGGTGGCACACACCGATAGTCCCAGCTACTCAAGAGGCTGAGGCGGGAGGCTGAGTCTGGAGGATGCTTGAGCCCAGGAGTTCGAGGTTGCAGGGAGCTGTGATCGCACCACTGCAGTTGAACCTGAGTGACAGAGTGAGACCCTGGCTCTTAAAAAAAAAAATGCTGGTAATTGTTGTTACTGGATGATGATAGCTTGAGATTCATTATACTACTCTATTTTTGTGTATACTTGAAAGTTTTTATAATAAAATATTTTTTAAGTAGTTTGGAGTCAATGATAACTACCAGTTCCACGAAGAGGCACTTGTGGTGGGAAAGTGTGGTGGGGAACCTTGTGTACCCCAGCTCTGTGACTCCACCTTAACCGAGTGAGTGAATTAGCAACGCCAATCATGGGATAAGTTGGTATTGGGTGCCCCCTGGTGGAGTGCATTGGGAAGTACACCTTGTTATTGATGTCCTTTTGGCCAAAAATGTTTAACCTGAATCTAATCAGGGGGCAACAGTCAAATGTTGAACATGGGACATTCCACCAGGTGACTACCCTGGAATATTCGAAACTGTCAATGTCATGAAAGACAAAAAGGTTTTTAAAATTCAGGTAGACTGTGTTTAAATTAAAGGAGACTAAAGATATGTGACATGGAAATGCAATGCGTGAACTTTGGATCCTAGATTCAAAAAATAGAGACTGGAAAGGGCTATTGAGGGAACAATTAGGAAATCTGAAAATGGACAGACGATATGTTTGAAAGAATAGTAAAAAAAAAAAAAAAAAAAAAAAAAACCACACACAATAAATCCCTTACAAGGTAAGGGAGAGCCAAGGTTCAAAGAGGTGAAGGGGCTAAGAATCCACAGCTGGTAAATGGCAGAACCAAAACAGGCCCAGATCTGTCTGCTGCCAGAGCATGAGCTCTTGGCTGGTGAATGGCCCTTCCTCTGCAGAAACCCAGGAAGCAACAGGTAGGGCTGCAGTCAGCAGTGTCTCCAAGGGGATGGCAGTGGCCAAGAGTGGTAAAGAGGCACCCTCACTGTTGTCATGGCTTCGTCAGTCATTCATTTATGCAAAACTAATTGCTGGGTGATGTTGGCTTGTCATAGATGGCCTTTATTATGTTGAAGCAGTTTCTTTCTATACCTAGTTTGTTGAGGTTTCTATCACAAAAGGGTGTCAAACTAATTGTCAACTAATTTTTCTGCAGCAGTTCAGATGATCATGTGGTTTTTGTACTTCATTCTGTTAATGTGGTATATTGATTTTTATATGTTGAACCATCCTTGTATCTCAGGAATAGATCCCACTTGGTCATGGCAAATGATCCTTTTAATGTACTGTTGAATTTGGTTTGCTAGTACCATGCTAATCTTTTTTGCATTGTTCCAGTTTTAGTATATGTACTGGCACAGGGAACACACTTGTGGATTTACTTTTTAAATGGGACATCATGTAAAAATACATTGAATTTTGGTTATCAAATAATGAGCAAGACTTTTTTTCCTATGTTTGAAACATTGACAAAAATTAAGACACACACGTGTTAGTGTTTCTGCTGATTGTTTTCTTTGAGATATTGGGCATCACCTCCTACATAATATACTACCATCTGAAACGTCAGCATTGACTGCCTCCTTGGAAAGTGCTGTGAAACAATTTGGCCTATACAGAGCATTTGGATTTGTACAGTAATGTGCAGAGCATGTAGACTGACAAAGATACTCTCCTTGACCAAACTGTAGCCAGGCTCCTCTGAGCTGTTTCTCGACTCAGCCTCAACAGATCTGAACAAAACGCTAATAGTTTCTAACAGCAAAAGTCCATATCCCTAGAATGACCCTAATCCCCTTAAAGAGCCTGCCTGAAAAGGCCCAGGCGGCCAAAGGAATTCACTGTTTGTTCCCGCCAGCACCTGAAGATGGATCCTTGCTTCCCAGCCCCTGGGGGAGGGTAGAAGGCTAACTTCCACAAGCACCACTTAACAAACCCAGACGTGTTTCACATGGACCAACTCCTCTTCCCACTTTTTTGTAAACTTTCACTTCCCTGACTCCAGTGAGCACTCCCTCACCCGTCTCCCTATTCCCTCATTCTCCCTTTAAAAGACTCAGTCTCCTCTGTATAAATCAAAGTCGTGTGCAGTCTGTGCTGAACTCTTCCCTATCCCAACAGTATATTACGGATTAAAATCTGGCCTTACCATTTTAGTGTCTGGCTTTATCGTTGACAAGCGCGCAGCGAGAGGTGGGTTCATTTTTTTTGGCTGAGTAGAGATCCTAACGGCAGGCACTCAGGACCATGAGGGACACGACTCTCTGGAGGAAAGTTCCAGGGGCAGGCCTACTATTGGAAACTCACGCCAGCTAAAGGGATTTTCTGCTCTGCTTCACAACTCCTCGGACGTGCCGGGACTGGCCTAGAGCTGGGAAAGGATTAACAGGTGTTTACAATGCCCAGGGATGATCTGTCGACTTTCTGGGAGCTTCCACTAGACACGGCCCAAATCGAGGCCAAAGGAGGAAGAGAAACTCGAAACAGGGAGTAAGTCTGGGAAATGAGGCTGAGGGAAGGAAAAAAAATGGAGTTCCTAAAGAAAAAGCTGGAACCACTGAGGCTGAGCCTCTCGCGGTCGGTTCAGATTCGGCGCCTGGACCCCCGCGTCCGCACAAGCACAGCCCGCGCATACGCATGCGCCCTGAGCAGCGCAGTCCACCGCGCATCCGCGCCCGCGCAGCTATGCGTCTCCCGGAGTCCTGAAGGCTGTTACCCGCTGCAGCCGGGCGCTGTGTGGCATCACATCACGTGTGCGATACTCGCCCGCTACCCCCTAGGCGGTGCTCCGACATAGAAAGAGGGGTGGATTCGCAGCTTTGAGCCCTCGCCTCCGACCTTTTTGTGTTCTTTTTGTTATCTCAAGACGCTCAGACATCACCATCCGCAAAACAGTTGGCAGTTGTCTTTCTCCTAGGAATTTGAAGTTTCCTTGGAAGCGGTCCCCGACCGGAGGCTCCTTTTTATCTGGAGACATCGGGGACGCGAGGGACACCTCAGAAACATCACGCCTCCTATGACTTCCATAGGGCGCAGAATTGTAAAGTTTAGTGGTAGTTGATGTGAAAAAAGGAAAAGTTCACAAACAGACGTTTGCACGTGCACAGAATAATCTTGAAGTATGAACCAGCAACTGATAACTGATTGCCTCACGGGAGAAGAAACTGGGTGTCTGAAGGGCAGGGATGAGAAAGGAGGGTGATGTTTGCTTCTGTCGTTTGAAATTTGTCCAGTGCACGTGTATTATTTTCAAAAAGTTTGAATGTTCATTTGGCTTATTTATCAAAATATAGATACCGAGGAAATTGACAAACTTAAGAGGTCTGAGTAGAATAATGTAATGTGTGAAGCTAAAACGTCTTAGCTTAAACTACCAAGTATTCCTGTTTATTTCTGGACGGAAATCTTTGGGGGCTTGGATGGAAGGAAAGGAAAAGAGGAGCCAGGCAATTGTGGGAAATTATCAGCAGTGGTAACATACAGGAAACTGAAATCTTTATCATCTCAATCACTATATTCATTTTGGATTTGCTGAGGAACATTAAAAGGTAAATTTTAGTGTGAACTCACTGAACTCAAACTTCGATTGGAAAGGGGACATTTGTTGTTTATTTTTGTAAAGGAAATTATTTGGCTGTGATTCACACGGTTGAGACCTAAAGTTCCTCTTCTCAATAAGGAGAACTTCCCTTGGTGAGGAATCTTGGACGGATTGTGGTGTATTCCTGTCCCCAACTTGCAAGATAACTTCGGTCTCCTTCCTCTAAGGGAGGTGGTGAGGAAAAAATTAAACAGGCAACTGTACCTAGGAGGATTCGCACACAAAAAGCTCATGTTGAAAGGTCTGGGATACCCCACATTTGCTGGATCAAGCTGAACCAGTTCAACTTTGTTCTCTAGGGAGTGGTAGTGGATTTAGGCAAAGGTAGGAATTTGGAACTAGAGTCTGGGGATCTTAAAAAGTTGAAAGTGTAAAGACCAAAGCCAGAGGTGGTAATTTGTTGCCTCTGAGTTTGCCTCTTTGTTTGTAAGTAGGAAGTCAGAAGTTGAGCTCCCAAATAAAATATTTTAGGAATTGTGGTTCTTACGAAACTCCAAATGTCAGAACATTTACAAAGAAATAAATAAAACTGGAGTGGGTAATGCAACAGTGACACTGAGCAGTGCCTGGGGATAGAAATTCCCCTGTGGAGGAGAAAAAAAACACATCACAGAAGAGTATACTTGGTAAAATTTATTTTTTATAAAAAGAAGAAAAACAATAATTTATGCCCTTGGCAAAATAAAGGATCTTGTCAATATAAATGTTTCTTAGAAAACATATGAAAAGATAATATAACATATTAATAAATCAATATTAACATTACAACAAAAGTAATGATTCTATAATAGGATATTTCTGGCCCTTACACAGCAGTCTTTCTGGAAGGTTCTCTGATTCCTCCTTTTTCTAACACAGATGTGCCCTCACTTTAAGGAAGCCTGATGCACACAAATCTAAATTTAGGAAGTTGATCAATTAAAGGATATTTATTTGCATCACAAAATAATTCTTTACAAAAAAATCAACAAAAAGGTTTCTGTCAGGGATCCTTCAAATAGCCACTATGCCTAATATGTTTAGAATATAATTAACCAAGTACGTGTGTCCCCAACTTCTTTCCAGTTACAATTCCGTTGTGTAAAGTGAGGTATGCCTGAAGTGAGGCAGTAACAGAGTTGGGCTTCAGACCTGACTGTAGAGAGTGTGTCCTTACTTAGTGTATGAGGAAATGGTTAAGGGTACAAATTCTCTCAATCTTTTGCTTCTCTCATTCTGAGCTCTTATTTTTCTTGTCTTAACTGCTTTCTGGTAAACATTGTTCACCTGGTATTCTCAGGAAAAAAAGAGGAAATCACATGGGAGGGAGCAGATTAATGAACTAGTGAGTCACTCCAGCAGAGCAGAGGGAGAGGAGAATCTTGGATTGAGCGTGTATGTATGTGAATATAACAGGAAAAGCAGGAGTAATCCTGAATACTTGACACAGTGCTGCTGAGGCCCCTCTCCCAGTAGGGCCACCTGACTCCCTGAGGAGCAGCAAGGCCCAGCCTTCCCCAGGTGCGACACATCCTCAGGAGAATGGAGGACGGCCTATTTATCACACTCCTCCTGGCTCCCTTCTGCACAATGGTAATGCTGCTCACAGAACTCCTGGATCCGACTGCAAGCCTCCAACATCATCACCTCGGGGACTGTGATTACCACTCGGAAAAAATTCTTGTACTCGAAGCACTGCAAAAATAAGAGCCTGTTATTTTCAGAGCAATTGAATCTGGTACTAGACCACCCGAAAATGGCCAGGACTCTAATCAGCAAGAAGAAATGATGCCATTTTGTCAGGGCCATCAGTTCATTCATTCCCCATCACTGTGGTGGTAAGTTAGTAACTGAGTTAACTCGTCTTAAAAGGGACTTGTGGGACAAGCTTGATTTCCTCCCATGTAGCATGTTTGTTTACAGTAACTTTTCTTGCCAGTATGCATGGGATCATGATGGGAGAGAAACAAATTTTAAATAGAGGCCATGAGACATATCAGTTTGAATCTTATCAAATGAGAATACACTTTGTTGGAGGAGAGAAAGGCAGGCTAAAAACCAGGTCAGAGAGAGCTCGCAGGGCTATAGAAACTGTTGGGACTGTCCTGAGAGAGACACAAGCACTCACTGTTGATGGGAGGCAGTGGACGGATTGCTCAGCAATTAACTGCTCCGTGAACTCCACGTCATTCTCAAATTCTGGGAAGTGTTCCATCTCAATTCCAACCTATACCAACAAGAGGAGGGAAAGGCAAACTGATCAGAAGGAGAGAAAACAGGCCAATTTCCTATGCTAAAAATTAAGGTATGGTCTACTTTGAAAGATAGCTGGGAACTCTACCACCAATAACTAAGAGTGCTCTAGCACTTATGAACTCATGGACTTTTTCTCAGGGAAGAGAGGATATATTTATATTAATAGTTTATTGAAGACTTCCTTCCTGGATGCCAAGAAGTGAAAAGCTGGAAATAGAATGCCAGTGTTTCTCAAAAGAGACACTATTAGCAGTAGGGCCAGGCAATTCTTTATTGCATAGGACTGTCCCCCCCCCCCACCCATTGCAGGATACTTAGCATTCCTGGCCCACAAAATGGCAGTAGCACCCACAAATCATTCTGAAAACAAACAAAATTCCCTAGGGAAACAGTATCACTCCCAGTTGAGAGCTACAATGGTATGGAAAGCCTCTTATTTGTGTCTTATATATTTCCTGTATCTACATATTAAATGATTCTTTGTACTGAAGAATTAAGTCATTTTAAGAGTTTTATGAACACCAAGGTTAAATTACATCAGTGGGAAAACTCAGAACAGGACAGTTCCTAACCTGGCTCAGCATCCTAGCTAGTTGTCTTTGTGAATGGTGACAGTCCTGCCGACTGGCTTCCCTTTGCTCTGTAACATGCATAGATCTAGTGCCTGCCACCCATATACTCACCATGAGGTACATGGCCCCAAAAGGGCGGACTGGCCGGAGTCCAGGGATGGCAGCTAGTGCCCCATAGCAGAGATCAGCATTGGACTATAACAGGAGGCAGAGAGAAATCAAGGATCAAAATTTAAGTAAAAGAAATACCAGAATCTTCATTTTCTGAGGGTTCCCATGTATACATGTTAAAATAAATTTGATGACTTTTATTTATTAAAAAAAAAAGAAAGAAAAGAAAGCAAAAGAATAGCAAGTTCTCGAAAATAGGTTGAAGTCCAGGAACCTAGGTTTGATCTTCGGGCATAAGGAGTCAACAAGAAAAAGCTCCATCACTTGAAGTTTTTGGCCAGGAGCAGAGTGAATTGCCAGAAGTGAGAGAAATGTGTGGATGGATAGTTACACTGATGATACCTCCTGATATGGAAGCCCCATATTGGAATAGTGCTCCAGAAATTAGAACCAATTATTCCTAATTCCACTGATGGCATTCTCCAACTCCCAAACTCCCCCAGTGGAAGGCCACACGTGGGCTGCCCCCTTACCTTAAGGAAGCTTAGAGTGTTGTGGTAGAACTCTTGAGAGGTGCGACGCAGGATGCTTTTCAGAGCTCCCTGAACGATGGTACAGGGTCCCAGTATCCGCTGACTCAGCTTCACCAGCCCATCTCGGATCTAAAATTCCCCCAAGAAATATTTAGTTTATCTTAAGCATCCCTATTTTGGGGATTCTTGTTCTGACCTTTTTTTCTATCAGATTTTTAATCTTGGGCAGTAATGGTGCCTAGTGGCCTTCTTAGACCACCTGGGTTTGTAACTCAGCTCTGCCACACACCTGCTGTGTGACTGCCAAGAAGAAAAAGCGGGGGCGGGGGGAGCCTACCTTGTCATTCACAAAGTAAATGCATACCCTAAATTACACATACTATTTTGCCACGTTATTCTCACCTCATTGCCAAAAATGTCTCTTCGGTCATGGATGAGAATCCAGCCCAACCTCCAGCCTGGAACCAACCAGCGCTTGGCCAGCCCTCCACAGGACAGGATGGGGACATTGTTGCTGAGGTTGGCCAGTGGTTCGTATTTGCGATCTGAAAACACCTGCGGAGAAAAGGTGCCGCTTGCCTTCTTGTTTACTTCCCTCTGGAATCCCAGATCCCACGCCTCTCGACCTTTTCCTTATATCACTAGGAACGGGGCCTCGGGTTAATGGCTCATTCCTACCCTGATGCATGATTGGGATTCTAAGAGGCTTCAGAGGAGGTTATCCAAAGACATTTAATTTGGTGTCTGGTCTGGATTAAAGGAAGCATACAGGGAGGAAACTGACCCTTGTAATATGTACAACTCCAAGAAGCTGGCTCTGTGAAATCAGTGCCTATCAGAGTTATAGATTTAAAAATAAACTATGGGCTCCCAATTCCCTATCTGAAATTCCTGGCCCCAGAAATGTTGTGGAATGCAGAATGGTTTGGACTTTAGAAAGACCATGTAGCACATGTACCATACTTTATGTAACACTCCCAGAGCAGTCTAGGATGGTACCCACAATCAAGAATATTAACATTTTTGCCACTTCCCCTACACTCTTAACAAATATATAGATCCATAAATGGGATATATAAAATCTACAGATACCTTTATATCAGTTCAAATCAGGCTTTGCAACCAAATGAATTCCAAGAATCTTTGGACTTCCAGAGTGCTTTGGAAAGTGTTTTGGAAAACTAGCTAAGAAGTTTATATTTGTTAAGATTGCAGGGATGCTGATTTGCTGTACTGAAAGGAGCTGCTTCCAATTATTCCAGTTTCTACCTCTAAAGATCCCATAAAATAATTAAGGATTGAGATTATCACAGTGATATATCCAGACAAAGACTCACCATGTCTCCGTAGATCTCATCAGCTAAGATGGGGACACACTGCCTTGCAGCCACTGAAAATAACAGAAACATGCTGAAACCGTTTTCTATGTGAATTGCCTTATCACCTAATATTCACCTGGTCTTCTTGTGCTTCGTATTTCCTGTTTATGTGTTTTGTCTTCCTCTTTAAGAACTTTAAATTCTTCTGATAATCTTCCAGGGTACAGAGCCTAAATTTGCCATTTAATTAACTAAATAATTCAACCCTCTCCTACATAATGGGAGTGGTGAAAAGGCAAGTTCTTTTTCTCCTTCTTTTAGGCAAGTTCTACCACTCCTATGGTGCACTATTGACTAGAGATGCCGGTAGAGTCCCCCTCTGCCCTCCATCACATGCTTGGAACTTAGGGAAGGGCTTGTTTTGTTGTTGTTGTCATTCCACGAAAGAGCTGAAGGATTCTGTCCCCATCTCCTCCTCTGAAGTCTGCCAGACTTACCTGCTAGAATCTTCTGAAGATGACTTTTACTGAACACTGACCCACAGGGGTTTGATGGATTATTGATGATGAGACAAGCTGTCTTTTCATCAATCAGAGATTCCATGTGTTTCAGGTCAATTTCCCAGGATTTCTCTGGCTAAAAAGAAAGAAAGAGTGACATTAAGATGATCCTGAAAATTTTAGGGGGAATACTCACTTCACCCAACAATGCAATATAAATAATAAAATGTGACTTTGGCTTCAGCCACCCACTTTCAGACCTCCCTCTCCAGAGGTAGTGTTCATATATTTTTACAAAGTAGTAATTAAGCACTTGAGTCTAAAATTAAAAAGTTATTTACCAACAAGTTGTAGAGTTTGACCTCAATTCCCATAGATTCAGCCAAAGTCCTATAGAGAGAGAAACCGGGTCTCGGAACCAGGATGTTTTGCCCTGGGTTGGCCAACACAGCTAAACAAAGTTCAATAGCCTGACTGCAGCCACTTGTCAGAATGACATCCTGTGAAGAAAATAAAAGGTTAATTTCATCAGGGATTCCACCAGCAACAGGAGAAAAGAACTTGTCGCATGGATGAGTTGGGAACAATAATGAACTTACTTTAACAAGTTCTAAGTAAAGTAGTAGGGACTATACTCAGCCAAAACCAAAGGAAATTAATACATGCATATATGTCCATATCTAGCTGGTTAAAAAATGTTGGCCTCTTAATCAACAAATCACTTTTAAAAGGACAGATTGACCATTAGTTAGCAAACTTCCATGAGAGAGCCTACTGACCTTGGACTTTTTTCACCTGGTTATTTATTTACTTTTGGCCAGAGATTTGAAGCCTGGCTCTTCTCTGAAATACCACTCTTATATTAGAAAATAAAGCACACCTCTTATGTTAGAAAATGTTGACCCCACACAGTAGACTATAGAGGGAAGGGCATCACTTAAATTTGGCACTGCTATCAATCCAATATGCCATGCTACCTCTATCTTTCTGTACGAATGACCTTAAGGTAAATGAGAGAAGCTACAAATAAGAAAAGAACCTGTTGGTAAAATTTAAAAATTTGATGGTTTAGTGTTTATGAATTATTCTCAAATGATCGTTTGCAGACAATCACATGTAGGCAATTTCTGGGTTCTCTGAGCCTCGTTCAGACAGACACCACATAAGTTGTATGTGATGTCATTATCATACCGTAATGACATTAAATGTAATCACTGATCAGTGACCCCAGCAGTATTAGAAGCCTTCAAATTGCTAAAGGGGAATTATCCTCAGCTTTTTCCCCCTTGAAACTCTTACTCCTTGTGGAATAGAAACAAGGAAAGGGGATATAGTTTGCCCTAAATTGCTTCAGAGCTGGTACCTTGTATAAGGCTCACCTTAGCTTCCAGAGGTGCCTCGGGACAGTGGTAATAAGAAGCTACCTCCTCACGGCTGGCGAGGTAGCCTGAAAGAAAAGTAGAAAGTAGAAGGTGGAGTTTTCATTCCTCAACTGACAGCTATGCCCCAGAGGGTCAACGTGGGCTTCAGTGTGCCTTCCACCCCTGCTCAGAGGACATTCTATTTAGTTTAGCTCTCAGCCACTGTAGATAAAGGAGATTCACTTTATATTTTACAATTTTAGTATAAACACAAATGTATAAACCGTAACAAGACAGAGCTCCCCACACTATAAAATACTCTGTACTGTCTTGATTACTGTGATTATGTTTTATTCTATGTAAAATAGGATTTAGATTATTTCTAAATCTCTTTTAAGGACTGTATTTTTTGAAAAGTTGTAATCAGTGCATTTGATACATGTGGTCTAAGTTTTTTACATTATATAACATGTCTGTAAGTATTTTTGTACAAATTTTCTCTTTTAAATTATTTTAAATTATTCCTGTACAGTATTTCTAAATATTGGCTTACAAGCTTGAAGTATTGGCAGTTTCATGCCTGTTATAATATTTTTAAAAACTTCTGTCCAAAAAAAACAAGTTAGCAAAGCTAGAGGCACTATTTCGTAATGTTTGTTAATAGATATGAGTGGATCTTTTGAAATTACGTAAATCAGCACTTCCTTAATTTTTAATGAGAAAGAACACTTTTCTAGACATATTTCCTTTGGTATAAAAATGTTTAGATCCTTTGAACATTTGCGAAATGGAGACTTGGTTTTGGTTTTTCAGGTTGAATTAGGTTGAATATTCAGGTTGAATATTAGTTCCCTAATATTTTGGATATTAAAATCATTATAAACATTTTTATAACCTAAATTTTGGTCATGATTTTGGTTTTTATTGTATGAAACTTTATAAAATGTAAGTAATCACCCTAAAAACCATGTCCCTGATATCTCTTTGAAGTGTTTTTAAAATACGATTTTAGCATGAAACTGAGTTTTTATTCTGCATTAAGAATATGTTTCTATGTACACATATACACAAGGAAAACAATGTGCAACACTGAAACAAAACTCAAAGAATCACTTATTTTGCCGAGATCTTTAGGATACAAATTTTTAATAGAAGAAAAGAATTAAACCTAAATATCAGAAACAACCTTTTATTCTTCAATATGATAGCCCCTTAGCGAGCCTCCTGCCTCAGCCTCCCACATAGCTGGGACTACAGATTTTTCACCTCTTCCATCTTAAACAGCTATAATTACATTTCAAAAATAAGCCTTAAATAAATAGAGAGGAAATAAAGCAAAGAAGCTATTTACAAAGAGCAATAAGTAAATTAATTTAGGACCTAGAGGACTCAGTAAGCAAGCAGCTACAGCCAGACTCAAGTCCTTCATATTAGAATTTGTAAGGACAGGATAGAAGCATTATTTGAGAAATAGGTATGTTTGGGAGCCTCACGGGGAAGTGCCAGTATGCCAAAGGAAGCCAGGAAAGAAGTTAGACGTTGATGCCTTATGATTAAGCCTTCTGAGACTCCTTTCCCAAAATCCACAGGGCCATTTAATCTTAGCCTCTCCTTAGGAATTATGCATCAGGAAAGTGAGGAGAATTGCTAGAAGTTTAGTACTATTATAAGAGCCCTAAAGATTTGGAAGCCACCAGGTATAGAGTCTCAGGAGGAACTTACCAATGGCCGGGGCATATCCATTATATTTCCCTGAGTCCAGGGCATCTTTCATTGCATGAGTAACTTCAGGGTCTGTAGGCAGGTTTCCAAACACAGTTGGATCCCCTTTTCATGGGAGGAAAAAAACAAAAGGAGCCACCAAGAGGTTACCCTGTCATGTCCAGCACTAGACTCACCCTCCACTCCCATCTTCTCCAACCAGCCCATGAGGCTGGGAGTGGGATGGGGACAATAACAGCCCTTCTGTCTCATGTCCCCAACTCACCGATTGACAGAGAAATCATGGTTTTGTTTGGATTTGGCTTCACCTTCATGCTGTCTACGATGGCCCGGATGGGATTAAAAGTTTTGTTGGACATGTCTGATGGCTTCACGCACCATCTGGCCTTCCTGCCTTTCATTTTTCCCGGCACGGAGCTTCTCCCACTGAAGTTGACATGCACATCCCGAACTGAGGGGAGGTTGCCATTGCCGTTCATCTGAATCACGTACGAGTCCATCACTAGCGAAGCCTACAGGGAAAAGAAGGAGGTCTCCGTGACGTTGGGAACAGAGCACTATGCTGCATTTGGACCTAAACATCAAGGTGACTTCAGTGGGTATCTCTTTCCACACTCTTCCTTTCTCCCCCAAATCCCCACTTTCTCTTGTAAAGTAGCTTTACTATGAATGAGGGGAATTTTAAGACTTTTTGCTGAGATGAAAAGTAAAGCAAGAGCCCACTCTACAATGTTAGCAGAAAGCGTTCAGTTGAATCCTTATCTATGGTAAGTGAGATTTGCTATGGGCGACTGTAATCCCCGTTAAAGCTTAACCATGCTCTAAGTGAAACCAAGGAGAAATAACGTGAAAATCGCTAAAACAATCAAAGCATAGGTGCTCCCTCCTTCCCATGCAGACCCTCTCCAAGAAAGAGTCTCCCTAATGCTTCAACATTCTATGGCTTGCCCTCTGCAGAGAAGGGAAGAACCACTCCGCCTTGTTAGAAATTTAGTGCTAATATTATCGTTAGTAAAAGTAAAGCTCTATCCCATAAGCATTTTAGGGCCCTAGACTGAAAAGGAGTCAATGCACCAAAAAGAAAAAAGCAAACATCCCACCCAATCACCTCCCCCAGATCAGCTGAGGCTTGAGGTATTTACCTTCCAAGTAAAGGAGAAGCAGCCTCCAAGCAGCCAAGCCTAGAAGCTCACTTAGTCCTTCTTTGACAAGTTACAGTGACAATGAACTCAGATTCAAAGGCTGACTCCTGAAATAGTCTCCGCAAATGGGCGTTGGGCCTGGGACTTTCGTGCTATTGGCTGGGTGTGAGAGCTGAGCAACAGCCAGCCCTTCCCTGGCCCCTTCCCTTCCCTGCCCTCCCAGTTCCTTGCAGCTTCTCAGCCCTAAACCCCACCCACCACCCTCAAATCCGGAATCTGTCCTTGCTTCAAACACCTGGAGGTCTCTGTGTTAACTTTTTCTGGGCACTTTGTGCCATGTTTGCGAGAACTGCCAGGGCGGTAGTTCTGACGACAGTTGGTAATTTGTCTTAAGTCTTTTTTTGTTACAAAGCAACCTATTAAAATGTTAACAGTACAGAGATCTATAAAGTAAAAAGTGAGAGTCCTTCCTTGCATCCTACTGCCTGTACACCCCATTCTCACTCCCAGGGGCAGGCGGTGGTGATGACTTGGCTCTTTCTATCCATTCACATGGATGGATGGAGGTAGATAGGTAATAGATAATAAATAAGACATAGATACATCATTTTACAAATTTCCAAAACACAGATGGGATCGCACTCTACACCTTATTTGGCAACTTTTTTTTTACTTCCTACATCTTGCACCCCTTTTTTTTGTAAGTCGACAAAGTCTTACTCCAGCCAGAACAAAGGGGGCAGTTAAAGTAAATTAAGTTCTATTCAACAAATATCTTAAAAGTGCAGGGTCTCCAAGGCAGCTGACACCTGTGCAGTTTTAGCCTTATCCAGTGTGTGAATTCTTCATTTACCTGCCGTGGAGTTACTGGAAGAATAAAATGTCAGACAGGATCCACACGAAACAACTTTACTAAGCAAAGCACAAAGTCCACAGCAGAAATCCCAACATTCCTGTGCACCTATGGAAAAAACCACCCATTCAAGGGTTAAGAGAGGCCTCAGTGATCCCCAGGCCTCAGATCCTATCTGTTTATTTATTGGAAGACAAAGAGTTGTTACATAAGTTCTTTCTTCTCCATCTACGTTTCAGTGATTTAAGTCTCCGATAGGGTTGAACACAGTTGCCCCTGCCTATCCTCGAGGGATATGTCCAAGACCCCCAGTGGCTGCCTGAAACCGTGGACAGTGCTGAACCCTATAACTACAGTTATTCCTATACAGTAATGGCAGGTAACATCTATGGTGTGAACATGCTAGACAAAGGATGACTCATGTCCTAGATGGCATGGAGCAGGATGACGCAAGATTCTCTCAAGCTGCTCAGAATGGCACACAATTTAAAACTTATCAATTATTTACTTCTGGAATTTTCCATTTAATATTTTGAGAGCATGGTTGACCACATGTGACCAAAACCTCAGAAAATGAAACCGTGACTAAGGGGGAGCTACCGTATAAGTAGTGCTGGCAGGACGTCCTTGTCATAAATGTTGGTTCACATATTTTATTATTTCCTTAAAATAAATTACTATACATGGACTGACTGTATTGAAAAGCATAAGCATTCTTTGTTTTATTTTTTTAGTAAGGTATGATATATCCTTATATAATAAATTCAAATAGAGATGTTCATAAACCAAATCCTGATCACCTTCCCTCCCACAATCACCACTCCATAGAAATAACTACCGTTAGTCATTTCTCGTGTACCCTTCCAAATGTTTTCTATGTTTACACAATACTTATATAGCAAGTTTGGGGGTTGCATAAAAAATAAATACTATACATTTGCTCTATAGTTGCACAATCTAATATTGTAGCTACTAGTCATAAATGGCTTTTGAGTACTTGAAATGTGGCTGGTCTGAATGGAAGTGTGTTGTAAAATACACATCAGGTTTCAAAGACTTAGTATATAAAAAAAGAATCTAAAATATCTCATAATAATTTTACATGATTACAAGTTTAAGGAATATTTTAGATATATCAAGTTAAAATATTCATATATTATAAAACTTCATCTATTTCTTTTTATATTTTAAAATATTTCTACTAGGAAATTTGAAATTACGATGTGGTTAACATTCTATTTCTATTGAACAGGGTTGTTCTGTAGCTTGTTTTTTTAAAAATCAAAATATTGTATGGACAGTTTTACATAGAGATAAACTTCACTCTTTTTAATGGCTACATAATGTTTATTCTACTCTCGTAGGACATGGGGCACCTTCCAGTTGTTTTTCTATTACAAATAAAGCATATTGAATTGAATGTCCTTGTACATTTATGATTGGGGACTTTTATAGGCACCCTGTTATTTGTGGGATGGTTTCCCAGAAGTGGAATCACATTCCAAATACTGATAGCCTACTAAATTGATTGATGATAGACTATAGAAAGAAGAGACAATACAAACACGTCTTATTTTGATAACCTCTTGAAGTTCAGACTACCTGTCAGGACAAGATATCCTGCTTGAGCGATGACACAGGGAACCAACTAAGTGTTCCTACAGGGGTTCTCCAGGTGGAGAGGGACTCAGAGGTGTTAAAGAAAAATCATTCAATGATACGTGTTAAATCATAGTGAGGCACACTTTATTCAGAACTACTGCAATAGGTAGAGGGACCACTACAATGGGATTTTTCAGCAAGTGAGAGAGATTGGGCTCAACTCCAAATCCAGCATGGAGCTGGATCCAGCCATGGAGCAGGCGAGGGGTCAGTGGATGGAAAATGACTAAGAAGAAACATCCAGAGTCAGGGGGATTCTGCTGGCCTGACCTAACCTGAAGACCTTGCTGAAGAAGGTCAGAATGATCAGACATCATTTAGGGGATGGTGGAGGATGAGGAACCCGATCAGACATCAAGAGTGGAAGGTTCTTGCTAAAATGACTTAGCAGGGTTCTTCGCTAAAACTGGATTTTATTTAATAAATAAATAAAATTTTAAATTTTTTTTTAAAAACTGGATTTTATAAGGAAGTGGACATAAGGGCCTAAAGGAGGGTCTATGAAACTGACTGAAGTTTGGCCAATCAGAGAATCTCTGTTGGGGGTTAAGACAGCTCTTGATATTGGCCTTTAAATGAGTTCGATCAAGCAAGGACGGGATTGTCTCAAAGTCAGAAGGCTATTGTGGCTGATTGCTGTCACTCAAGGTCTAGATTTTCAAGGGTTCTAGCTATCCCTGACACTCAGGTCCAACTCCCCCTCCTACAACCTGTAAGAGTGGTGCCCTGTCTCCACCTGGGCATTAAAACAAGACTCTTAGATCATTCAGTTGTTAATCCCTCCTAAGCCAGAGCAGCATCAGCCCATCTATGTCTCTATTTTCAGTTCTTCTCATTGTTTGGCCCCTGGGGTATCCCCTTTTTATCACTGGAGCACAGGCATTTTTTTTTTTTTTTTTTGTATTTTATCCAATATTTCTACTTATTTTTGTAACTGAAGATTTTCCAGGTTATCCTGTCCTCAATATTGTCAGAAATGGAAGTTGCTCTTCCTATTAATTTGGAATGTTACTTTTACCTTGCACTAAATTCCTGTATCTCCCTGAATTTGTTTATGGCATACTTTATTCTAGAACATTCTTGAGTATTCCATTCCAGAATGAACACTTTTACAGTTCTTCATACACACTGCCAGGTTGCTTTAAGAAAGGCCAATTACCTTCTATCAGTAATTGTTTGCAAACCCTGGGAATTATTTTCTAAAAAAATCTTTACCAAATTGATCGATAGGGGGAAAATGGTATTAAAGTGGTAGTGGTATTTCTGTCCCTTCCATATAAGGGAGGGTGGTCATTTTTCGTGTTTATTAGTTCTTTGCTCTTTGCATTTTGTGAATTGTCTATTTGTGTCCCTCACCTGTTTCTCTCTACAGGGGGATTCATCTTTTTCTCAGCTGAGACTTCAGCCTAGGAAGCAACCGCAAGGCAACAAAACACTGGGACAGTCTCCTCTGTCTCAACCCGCCTGGCTCAGACGCAGGTTTGCAGGTCAAAGAACAGCAAGCAGCACAGGATTTTGGCCCATAGTCCTGCAAATAGTGCCACTGACGCAGAACCTGTGGGGCCGAGGGGGTGTGTGAAGGGGGCAAGGGCTGCTGTGTCAGAAGGTCGTCCGTGTAGACACACCCTCATCGCTGCTCTAGCAGGCGACAACTGAGCCGAAATCAGAAGGAAAAACAGACAAAGCAAACAAGTTTTGATAACACCCCTCTTCTGTAGCTAATGTTTTCCCTCAAAGAAACTGACAGAGGACAAATGCAAGGACCCAACTCTACTTAGGAATCTTTATTGACACCAGGTGAATTTCACCGGGCAGACAGAGCCCAATAAACCATAGAGTCTCACACGAAAGGCTACACCAACCAGCCACGGTTAAGACTTTTCATTCAGAAACCAAACAACAACTTTCATTAACTTTTTTCTTAAGTATGGAACTATCGTTTTGCCATTCTAAAAAGTATTTCTAAAATTTTTAGAATTGTAAAAAATGCATTAACATTAAATTTATCATCTTAACTATTTAATTTATTTATTTATTTATTTATTTATTTATTTATTTATTTATTTATTTATTTACTTTGAGACAGGGTCTCACTCTGTCGGCCAAGTTAGAGTGCAGTGGCGTGACCACAGCATGATTGGACACCCCGTACCTGAATCGAGTCATATAATCTTCACATCGATTCTAAAAGCACAGCCGGTTTCCCCCCCCACTTTGATGAACACTAAGTCACACAGGTAATCAGCAGAGAGTTGGCGTTCGAGCATCTCAATCTGGCTCTATATCTCACTACGCAAGGCTACCTCTCTTTAGAGGACAAAGTGAGTTGGGAAGCACAGTCCTTTCTTCCCTAAGTTATATAAAAAAAGAAAACATGAAGAGAGAGCCAGCTAGGGAAAACCATAAGAAAATAATGAATTAACTATGTGGATTGAGCATGGACCATTCACTCGCCTTCCATTGCTTATGTCCTTATGAGTTATTTTATATATTTCCATCCTGAATCGTAATCAGTTATTACTCATCTATTGAGAACAGAGGAATGGATATGTTCTAACTTCCCTAGTGGACTGTAAAAATTCCTGAAAAGGGGCACAATAGGACACATTCCATATACTCTCAACATCCTCCTTCACGGCTGGCACGGCACATTATACAAGCCGTGCTCAAAACTTGTCGGCCACTTGGCAATGAATAACACAGAAACCAGAGGGAAGAGTATGGTAGAAGAAGTGGCAATTAAAGGGAAACCAAAGTCCTTGCATATTTATAGTACTTATAGATGGAGGGGTGAAAAATTTAGGAGGGATTAGGAAGCTGGGTTGGACTTTGATAAGTTATAATGCCTTACATTTATAGAGAGGTTTGTGGTCTGAGCCCACATTTATTATCTCGATTATCTCATGATAATTGTCTTTCTCGTTGTCTTTCTTTCTCTTTCTCACACAGACACACAAACCCTGTGAGCCAGAAGGCTGTCAAAACAGAGAAGTAAGCCTGGTTGAGCTTTCATTTTTTTGATTAAACTTTTTATTTAGAAGAGTTTCAGATTTACAGAAAAGTTGCAAAGATAGCACAGAGCTCTCACGTACCCCTCACCCCATTTCTCCCTTTTTCAACATATTATATTACCAGGTACATTCGTAGTCACAACTGGGAAACAAACTTGGCTTGTTAATATTAACTAAACTCCACACTTTATTCACATTTCACGAGTTTTTCCACTAAAGTCCTTTTTCTGTTCCAGGATCACATCCATGATATCACGTTATATTTAGAGGTCTTGTCTTAGTCTCCTCTGGTCAGTTATAGTTTCTCAGACTCTCCTTGTTTGTCATGACCTTGGCAGTTTTGATGTAAAATGTTCCTCAATTTAGGTTTGTGTGCTATTTTTCTCATGGTCAGAAGGGGTTATGGATTCAGGAAATACCAGTTGAGCTTTTAAAGTTACGGCCATTCACTCCACATCAGCGCTCTAAAGGTTAAAAGAGAAATAGAATCTCCATCTGTTTGCTGATTGAGGCTGGCTACCTCTCTCGGGGAGCTTAGCAAATAGCACCATCCTGTTTGTTTTGTGCTTTGCACAACCATTTAAACCATGCTCATTAACTCAGTCATTTTTATGTAGTTGGAACTTGGTGTTCCTTCACTTGCGGATGGCTAGAACTTCAGTTCTTCGCATTCATCAAGAAAGACTATCATTTGTACTCACAGAAGGTGCCACCAAGCAAATACACCTTAGATTCTTGGGAAATGGTTCTGTGCTCTTGCCATTCTGACAGTCAGAATAATCTAGAATCCAAAACATGCTGCAACCCATCATCCTACCTCTTGACCACAATTCCCCACTATTTTTGTAGTAATACATTAGTTGATTGTGGTTTTTAAAATTGAGATACAATTCACATACCATAAAATTCATCCTTTTCAAGAGTACGGTCCTCTGGATTTTAGTATATTCGCAAAGTGGTACAACCATCACCACTACCTAATTTCAGAACATTGTTATCACCCCAAACAGGAACACTGTACCCTGAGCCCATTAGGAGTTATTCCCATTCCTCCCTACCCCCAGCCCCTGGCAACAACTAATCTACTTTTTGTCTCTATGGATTTGTCTATTCTGGACATTTCATAAAAAATGGAATCATATAATATGTGGTCTTTTGTGTCTGACTTCTTTCACTTAGCATGATGTCCTCAAGGTTCACCCATATTGTGGCATGTATCAGCACTTCATTCCTTTTTGTGGCTGAATAGTTTCCATTATTCACACGGGATAAACCACATTTTATTTATCCATTCACCAGCAGAGGGACACTTGGTTTGTTCTCTAGTGTTTTGAGAGCTGTTCAGTGTTAACTTATTGACTCAGTTCCTGGTGCCACAGCTTGTCTTGCTATACAAAATATAACCAAACAGTGGCTAGAGCTAAAAACAAACACAAAAAAACACCGAAAGACCGTCTTTATAGAAATCATTGCTGAGTTTTCCACCACATGCAGGCAGTAATTGACTCACATGTGTGTTCAGCATTGCTGTTTGTCCTACAGACACAGGGGTCAAGGAGACAGATGCAGACTCTGCTTCCCCAGAACTTAGAGTCCAGTGGCAGAGATAGACATGAAGCAAATCACTGTACAAATAAATACAAACTGCTATTAGAACAAGTGCCATGGGAGAGAAGAGCTTGGGTGAGGACAGGGGTTAAGGAGATCAACACTGAAGAAGTAGCATTATTTGAGTTGGAAAGATGAGGATTTGGCCAGAAGAGAGGAGGGAGAGAGATTGCAAGCTGTGAAAATAGTGATGGGCTAGGGGCCTGCGAGAAAGTGGGGGTGCACTATGAGTAAGAGAGGAGTAGTGGACGTTGAAGCTAGAGAGGTGGCAGGGAAGGGGGAGGAGAGGACTAGCCAGATTGTGCTTGTGGATAAAGTGATCAGTAGCTATAGCAGCATCTTCTCACCAAAGGACAAGGCTGGAACTGTTTTCCAACACACTGGGGCATTTAGAAATCCTTCAAGCTGCTCAGATTTAGGCAATTTGTCTTGCAGTCCTGAATCTTGTTCTTGCCCACTTGTAACATATCCTAGACACGTCGTTATCTGCTGTTATGCTGGATGTCTCGTGTTTGCCTCCTTAGGCCCATTCTTTGCCCTTCCCCACCCTCCTCCTTGCTCCTGGGGGCTAACCCGCCTGAACCCCCATCAGGAGATTCAAAGGGGATGTGTGCAAAGTTGGGCGATTAATCCTCTGGCTCCCTTCTCTCTTTCTTTTCAATTGAGTGATTGATGCTTTACCCCCGGATCCCTTCTTGTTTGGTTGCACCTTCTGAAGGCCACAGCTGCTATCATGAAACTGTCTCCATACAGCCACCCTCTCTGGGTTCTTGGAATCACTTCCTCCCCTGTTCCATGAGGCCTCACTGGGGCCAACTCCCCTGTTGGTTGCTCTAATTCCTGCTCGCACCTTTTTTGGCAGACTTTAGTCTCCAAATATAGCTGCAACAATACATCCACCCAAGTGTCCTTCCGCCATGCAAACTTGCCAGGACTCCACTGAGAGGTAGAGTCTGTTTCTCTACTCTCTTGAGTCTGGGTGTGCTCTCCCTGTGAGTGCTTTGGCCAGTGGAAGTTTGGGTGAGTGGTGCTGCAACAGTTCTGGACATAGGCAGGCTGGCTTCTTGCTCTTGGGACCCTGAGCCCCCATGTAAGAAACCCAGTTTACTCTGCTGGAGAGAGAGGACACAGAGAGAAGCACTAAGGTGCCAGACAGGTAAGTGAGGGAGACACCTTGGATGTCCAGCCCATCTGAACCTTCAGATGACACCAGACCAAGATGACTGTCACTGCATGAGAAATATCCCAAGCGAGATCCACTCAGATATTCCCAGTCAACACCCAGAACCACAAGTAAATTATTTTATGCCAGAATACCTTTGCATATGGTCCCTTTATTAAACTCTATTCAAATTGCCTAGCGTGCATGCACCATCTGCTTCCTTCTGGGACACCATAGACCATAAGCAAAAGTGTCTGGCAACCAAAATCTCACCCCTAACTTCTACCCCAAATCACAGAATCCTATAAGTAGTAAGGGTTAGAATAACCCTGGAAAGCCACCAGCTTGAAGTCACGCTGCATACAAGGGTTTCCACGCATCCTATGTTAAACACAAGACCCAAGTCACTTATTTCAGGACTTCTTTTTACAAGTCACTTTCAAGAGCAGATGTAGTAGGACAGGCCATTCTGCTGCACATTAAACTATTCAAACGCTCAAAAAAGCATCATTTTTTTTTCTTTTTCAGGCTAAACAAATCAGTTTTTTGTAGCTTCCTCAAAGGCCCTGTAATTGGTCAACTCTTGTATTTTATTCCTTGTCCTTCTTGGAAAGATTTCATGCATGGTGGTAGCCAAAACGGAGTCCAGCTCCTCTTGTAAACAGCTAAACTTTCTCTCTCTTACTGACCTTTGTGGGATCCCTGGGCTCTGGAGTCCTGTCCTTTAGCTTTTTGCTCAGGCCTCCATTTCCCCCTGCAGTGAGAGTTGTGAGCTACAAGACAGGACTTTCCCTGAGGAAAAGTAGCCAGGGTAGCACAGCACAGTTAGGCCTCCCCTTCCCTTTGCTTTAGTGAGTAATACAGGGTCTGCCTTCCACACAGGGCAGGGGCTGAACTCGGCTTCTGCGCTGCAGGAAGTTCTGAGTAGATCTCCATGGTCTGCAGTTCTGCAGAATTCTCTCTGCCAAGAAGCACAGAGTGCTCCAAAGATTAAAAGGTCTTGCCACCACCACCCTCCAAAGAGGCCTCAAGGTCAACCCTTCCCTACTCTACCCGGAAACGAGCGCCAGAGGTGACGCAACTGAGCAAACTGTTTCCAGATGCACCGCTGGGATCTGCGGAGGGGAGAGGACCATCGCTGGGGGCCAAATCACAGAGAATTACCCAAGTCTGGGAACATCGAGTTCCCTCGGGACCACAGACAAAGCAAAGAAGAGATGCAGTGGGGTCTCCCAGGCTTGAGAAAATGCCCATGGAGTAGAGATCCCTGTCCGTGGGAGAAGTGGTGGGGAGAGCGTGAGGAAGAGTAAGGTAGGGTATGAGGATTCAGGTGTGGACCGAGCAAAGCCTGGAGAGGCGGAACAGCATGTCTACTTGTCACTGAAAGCTCTTCCACCGCAAGAGTTCCGCATCCGCGTTTCGTTAATATACTCATGCAATAAGCATTCATGCGCCAGGCTCTGTTGTAAGTGCTGAGGATACGGCAGCGAAGGAAGTTAACGAGGCTCTGCTTTCATGGAGCTGACGTTCCTGGGCGTGGAGAGAAGCAATAAATAAATAGAAAGCTATTAATTTATTAATTTTTTTACTATCCCACTCTTGTTCTAGAAATTATTTCTAGCCTAGCTGACTTCTGGATTATAGGACTCCCCTCCTAAGCAAGTGCAGCAAGAGTGAACTGGGCCACCATAGAGTGTCGCAGCACAGGAGGAAGTCATCTTGGGCGTGTCGCTTGGTCTGGGCTTCTCCCATCCAAGCCGAGGCAGCCTCCTTTCTCCTCTTCCCTCTCCACCCCGTGTTCTGGGCCCACTTCTGTATCCAGGGCTTCGTGAGTGTCACTGGCTGTTGAACAGCTGGTTGTCCAGATCGGGCAGTTTAATGGATCTCCAAGTCCCGTCTCTAAGGTGGGAAGTCATGCTCGGGTTCGGGAAGGATGGGAGAGCAACAGGCTCCCGGCTCCTCCTTCCCCTCCCCGCCTCCCCACCTCAGCACCCTCCTTAGCCAGGGTGGTTCCAATTTTTCCTCTTGTCTTTCTTTTCAATCCATTGCATGTACATTGTGCCCTTTCTTCATTTCATCTGCCAAAATCCTTTTTCCTTCCTTTCCTAAAGCAAAGAGAATCAAAAGCTCTGACTTTCACAACTGTTATCTCTAAAATTGACTTCTAGAATCCTCTTTGGAAGGCAGATGCTGAGCATAGATTCCTCCTCTGCTGTAGCAGTCTTCAGCGTCCCCGTGAAGTGAGTGCCCCTGGGGTACCTTTGGCAGAGCAGGGTCACAGAGGAAGGAAAAAGAAAAGCATTTTAATGTCCCTTCAGGTAATATTTGATGATCTTTTACAACGAAATTTATTCATCCTTGTGATAGTGGTGGCTTTCTTGAGAGTTCCATAAAGATAACAGCTTTCTCTGTTTTCTCCTTTAAGATATGTTCTCTGGATTAGAAAACAATTTGGAAGTTTCATATAAGGTTACCCATACACTAGTCATACAACCCACTCCTAAGAAAAGAATCTAACTCCTAGGAAAAGAGATAAAAATTTACATTCACACAAAAACCTGTATATGACTGTTTATAGTGGCTTTATTCATAATCATCAAAAACTGGAAACAGCCTAAATGTACTTCAACTGGCGAATGAATGAATGAATTTTGGTACATCCATAAAATAGAATACTACTCAGCAATAAAAAGGAACAAACTACCAATACACCCATCAACATGAGTGAATCTCAAATGCATTAGGCTAAGTAAAAGAAGCCAGGCTCAAAAGGCTACAGACAGCATTATTTCATTTATAGGATATTCTAGAGAAGGCAAAATTGTTGGGCTAGAAAACAGATCAGTGGTTTCTCAGTGGCTGGGGTATGGGTGGCTCGAAAGAGGCATGGGGCAATTTTGGAGGACGAAGGAACTGTTGTGTATCTTGATTGTGGTGCTGGTTATATGACTATGTACACTACACACACTTGACAAAACCTGCATAACTGTACACAAAAATAGTGAATTTTATGATTTGTAAATTATACCTTAATTTTGACAAATAAAGAATAAAAGAGCACCTCAAATAAAAGCCAAAACAAAATAGAACACCTGTGCTGAGAAAGGTGCCCCTGAATCCCAGTCCCATATCTGATCCTTCAAAGTAATTTTGCAGAAACAGGGGAAGGACGGCAGTTGGAGAGTGGCCTGTTGCTCCTTTTAGGTAACTACCCTTTGTGAACAAAACCTATTCAGTATCAGGAGGACACCAGGTTGGTGTGGTTTTGCCATTAAGAGTCTAGTGATTGGGGAATGTTTGCAAGCAGCATGGAGCAGAACCAAGTTAGCGGACACAAAATCCCTGTCCTCATCACCGTTGCAATGTAACTCAGCTGGGTTGCTGGCCCTTGAGCCCATTCTCTGTGTTTCGTAACCAGAAAGATCTCAAACTTCACACTCCTCCTTCAAACCTTCTCCTTTTACTTGGAATAAAATCCAAGCTGCCCACAGGACTCCACGTGACCTGGCCGCCAACAACTGCTTGCACATCACATCCTATCGTATTCCCTCCACTCTCCAAGCTCATCCACCCCAGCCTTTTGGGTCCCCTTGAAGACCCAAAGTTCATCTCCCCTTGAAGGCCATTGCTCCAGCTAAATATGGATCACAGTTCTCTCATTTCCTAGCTGTGTAAATTGGGTAAATTACTTAATCTCTCTCTGCTTCAGTTTCCTAGCTGGTAAAAATAGGGATAATGATAGTATTGACTTCATAGGGTTATTGTGAGTTCTGGTAAGTTAACACGCATAAAGCACTTAAAACAATGCAGGGCATGTTTTAAGTGTTTAATAAATGTTAGTGGTTGTTATTTTTAGTTCAGGAAACTCTTATTTTCTCTACTCTTCGGCCCCGTCATCCAGAACTGTTGCGTGCATGACTGTACCTACTGGGTAAAATATCTTACAAAGAAACTGTAACAAAACCAGTCAGTTATTTCTTGGTTAACAGAGTGGCTTCAAGTATCTTAATAATACTTTTTTTCTTAAACTTTTTATTTGGGGAGAACCTTAGATAAACAGAAAAGTTGTAAAGATAGTACAATTTTTGTGTATCCTTCACCCATCTCCCACTAATGTTAACATCTTCTATAACCATAGAAATTAAGAAATTAACACTGGCACAGCACTATTAATTAAACCACAGACTACATTCAGATTTCACCAGTTTTTCCACTAATGTCCTTTTTCTGTTCCAGGATACTCCATTGTATTTAGCACTAATAGTGTTTTTAAATTATGATTTTATAATTTTAGCCTTTGATTTCTAAAATGCATAGCATACAAAGATGCAGGGGTGTACCACATTTAAGTTGCAAACCTCCCCAAGTTCCCTGTCTTTTTCTCTGCCTTATTTTTCTATATCACTGAATATGTCTAACAGGCTATCATAGTACATCAAATCTAAGATGTCACTGATTAACACATGTAACATCATTTTCTATACAAAAGAAAAAATGCCAGCAATAATAACTGTAAAATGCTACCAGTTATAAGATGCATCCCAACTTATGAGATAATAACGTGAAAATGCATGTCTTACAATCAGCAAAATACGGTATGCATTTTACACACTCAATACATAGATTGTCTATTTGCCTATTACAATGTTGATTTCATGAGGACAGGATTTTGTCTTTGTTCCCTGATATATCCTTGGTGCCTAGCATATAATAGATGCTCAAAAAATATTGGTTGAATGAACAAATGAATAATAATATAATACTAATATTTATCAGCAGCTGTTCAAAGCTCTTGTGTTAACTCTTCAAATTGTGTTTAATATTTTGTCAGAATGAGAATCTATTATAAACTAGCAATAATAACCCAGAAAGGGATACTTTTCAATACCTAGCCTAACCAGAACATAAAAGTAGGCAATTGAAAGAAGAAAAAGGAAGAGTGTTTAAAAATCATCTTTAACAATGAACTGAGAATTTTAAAATAATAATTTTATTCATCAACAAAGGTAGATTAAGCACCTCTCTATTCTTGGCACTTCCGCAAGTTCTAAACACTTTACAAATATGAATTCATCTAATTCTCACACCACCAGGAGATGGGTAAGCCTGTTTTGCAAATGAGGAAACCCAGACATAGAAGGTTAAGGAACTTGCTCAAGGTCACAGAGCTACTAAATGGCAGAGTCAAAATTTCGGCCAAGGCAGCCTCCTCTAGCATCCACATTCTTATCCAGTGGGTTACACTGCCTCGTAGCTGCTAAAATATCCTGAACTGTGTTGATGGTACAGTCATTAAATGGTATTTCAGAAATTAACAGAGCAACAAAAATCCTTAACTTTTGTGACCAACAAGTGACCCTCCTTCACCCCCAGTGAATTAGGCTATTCCATTTTCTGACTGATGCATATCAAGAAACAAAAGTAAGGCAGAGCCAACCTGCTCTAGTTGGCTCTTGTTTTATTGACATATGATGTGACAAACGCTGTACTAGGTGCTGGGGAGAGCTACCTAAGACACAGGTGCTCCCAGTGCAGAGGTGAGAGGCTGGTAATTCAATGATGTCACCATCGAGGTCTGCAGGAGCTTCAGAATGAGCCTGGGGAAGAGAAGGGACTTCGACAAGCCTTGAGTTGAAACTTGAAGGAGGAGTTGCAATTTGCCAAGTGAACGAGCAGAGGAAGGCTGAACTGCCCTGCAAACCTCCTGCACTCTAGACCTGAGGGAGGGTGTAGTCATTTTCATTCCCCTCTCTTTTTATTTATTTATTCAGGATATCATGGGGGTACAAACATTTTGGTTACATGTAATGCGTTTGCTTCACCCAAGCCAGGGCTAAAAGCATGTCCCTCCCCTACACAGTGTGTTCCGCTTCCATTAGTTGTGGGTTTACCTGCCCCCCACTCCGCCCCTGACCAGCACCCAATGAGTATTACTACCATGTGAACACCTTAGTGTTGGTCAGTTAGTACCAATTTGATGGCGAGTACATGTGGTGCATGTTTTTCCACCCTTGTGATATCTCATTTTGAAGGATGGGCTCAATCTCTATCCAGGATAATATGAGAGGTGCTAGATCACCATTGTTTTTTGTAGTTGAGTAGTATTCCACGGTGGACATATACCACATTTTATTAATCCACTCACATATTGATGGGCACTTGGGTTGTTTCCACATCTTTGCAATTGTTAATTGTGCTGCTGTAAACATTCGAGTGCAGATGTCTTTATTATAAAATGTCTTTTTTTCCTTTGGATAGATGCCTAGTAGTGGGATTGCTGGATCAAATGGTATTTCTGTTTTTAGCTCTTTGAGGTATCTCCAAATTACTTTCCACAGGAGTTGTACTAATTTGCAGTCCCACCAGCAGTGTAAGAGTGTTCCAATCTCTCCACATCCATGCCAGTAGTTGTTGTTTTGGTACTTTTTGATAAGGGCCATTCTCACTGGAGTTAGGTGATATATCATTGTCATTTTGATTTGCATTTCCCTAATGATTAGAGATGTTGAGAACTTCTTTATATGTTTGCTGGCCATTAGTCTATCTTCTTTTGAAAATTTTCTGTTCATGTCCTTTACCCATTTATTGATAGGGTTGTTTGCTTTTTTCTTGTTGATATTCTTAAGTTCTGTATAGATTCTTGTTATCAGCCCTTTATCAGATGCATAGAAAGCAAATATGTTCTCCCATTCTGTAGGTTGTCTATTTGTTCTAATGATTGTTTCCTTGGCTATGCAGAAGCTTCTTAATTTGATCAGGTCCCATTGTTTATTTTTGTTGCTGCTGTGATTGCTTTGGGGGTCTTCTTCATAAATTCTTTGCCTAGGCTGATGTTTGAAAGAGTCTTCCCAACATTTTCTTCCAGAATTCTTAAGGTTTCATGCCTTCGGTTTAAGTCTGTTATCCATCGTGAGTTGATTTTTGTGAGAGGTGAGAGGTGGGGATCTAGTTTCAATATTCTGCATGTGGATATCCAGTTTTGCCTCATCCCAGAGAGGCAAGGCTGGTTCAACATACACAAATCTATAAATGCAATTCACCACATAAATAAAAGCAAGAACAAAGACCATATTATTCTCTCAATAGATGCAGAAAAAGCATTTGACAAAATCCAGCACACTTTTATGATTAAAAACCCATTCCCCTCTCTATCTCTCTCTCTCTCTCTTTTTTTTTTTTTTTTTTTTTTTTGGAGACAGAGTCTCACTCTGTTGCCCGGGCTAGAGTGCCGCGGCATCAGCCGAGCTCACAGCAACCTCAAACCCCTGGGCTCAGGCAATCCTCCTGCCTCAGCCTCCTGAGTATCTGAGACCACAGACACGTGCCATCATGCCCAGCTAATTTTTTCTATATATTTTTAGTTGTCCAATTAATTTCTTTCTATTTTTTTTAGTAGAGACGGGGTCTCGCTCTTGCTTGGGCTGGTTTCGAACTCCTGGCCTTGAGCAATCCTCCCTCCTCGGCCTCCCAGAGTGCTAGGATTACAGGCGTGAGCCACCACGCCCGGCCCATTCCCCTGTCTTTGCAACATGATTTTCAGTTCCCTGAAACAAGAGATCAGCTCTGGTTCCCTATCTCTGCCAGAACAAATATTGAGAAATGTTGGGCTTAATGACTTCAGTGTTGCACATTATTGCGTGTGCCACAGACTTAGATCTAGTCTCCCCCACCCCATTCCCTTGCAAATGAGAATCAGGTGGCCAAATCAAGGCTAAATCCTGGTAAAGAATGGGGAAGAACTAAGGGCCACCCAGGGATGCGGAGAGTGAGGAAAGAACCGAAAAAGAGTGACCGGAGTTTGATCCTGCAAAGTTCCCCATACACAAGCCCACAGAATGTGCAGAAACGGAGGCAGAATAGTGCCTGATGTCAGAGCAATAATCAATAACTATGAGGAATGTGAATGCCAGCTGTTCTGGGGTCTCCCAGGAGCCCTTGTCTATGTTTCTTTAAAAAATAAATAAATGGATATTTACATGAACACATATGTACATATATCAGTGTTTTCTCAAGAAGGCTTATACATGACCAATCTACCAGTGCAACCAATATACTTGCTTAGAAAAGTTACTGACCTTTGTTGTTCTATTAATTTTTGACCACCAGCGTGTTCCCACCCTTACAACAATAAGAATCATTAACTGTAATGTACATGGGTCTTAAAAATATTTGATCAGTGTGTTCCTGGCTTGTGATTTTGCCAACATGTGGACTCTGGGAAAGTGAGTATCTCTGTTTCTTTTCATGTTGCACATTCCTGAGGGCAGGGGCCATATTTGTTTAACTTGTTTTATACAGCGTTAAACAGTTCCATGCACAGGGGAGTACTTCAAAAGTCCAATTTAAGCAAGAGGTGGATGTTATTTCTGTGAGGGGGTTAAAATATGAATACATTCACATGTCACAATTTTTAAATCATAAAACAAATATGTAATAGTGTACTGGATAAATGTGTACAATATGTACAAATATGTTGTAATATTGATTTACAAGCATCAATTAATCATACCAAAATACACATCCCAACTGATGAAAATGACAATCTGGGCAAACTCACATATTTTGTCTTGTTAGCACTGAGTGACAACTCTCAGCTGCAGACCATGACTGGGGTCTGATGTAGGCAGGGACAGAAGAAAATTCCAAAACAACAGTAGAGCTCCAACTTCCAGTTGTCCTTCTCCATGCATCTTCAAGCCATGTCCATCGTGATTTTCCTTTCTCTTTAAAAAAAAAAAGATATTTTTCATGCCTGTGATTTCTCCTCCTGTGCAAAAATGGGAAGGTTTGAGATGTAAAGTGATACAAGAGAAAATAAAAATGACAGCTAACACTTACATAGAATTATATGCCAGTCCCAATTCTAGGTATTTTACATACAAGTCATTTAATTCTTACAACCACCCTATGAATCAGGTCCATTATTATGCTCACTTTCAATGGAGGAAAACTTTTCATTTTATTGGAGGAAACTTAGGTCCAGAAAGATTAACTAGCCTGCTCAAGTTCACAAATCTATCAGGTCTGAAATTCAAACCCAGGTAGTCTGGCTCCAGATCTATCTTAACCACTAAAGAAACCCTCAAGAAGTCACCTTTATCATGAGTGATATTGACCTGGGGGCTTAGTAAATTGTATTATACAATAGCTCTCAAATGCCTTAAAATCCAGGGCAAAACCATAGCCTGAAATAGGAAACAGCAACTAAAATTCCAAAGTATTAATATACAAAACTTACTTTAAATTATTGGATGTGTTGATGTACATGTCGTGCATTTTGGTAACATGATAGCTAAGAATGGAAGCTCCCAAAAGCTTGGGGACCTCTGATGATATTCAAGCCATTTTTCCAGCTTCTTCCAACCATCTAGTACTTAAAACTGCCTCCTCTATGACTGATACCTCAAAGGTAACTCAAAACTTGGCAGTCTTATTAGTCAAGCCAATTAGCAGTAGTTGCTGTAACAATCTCCAGTCTGGTGGCTTAATGCAATTAATGTTTATTTCTCAATCACACAAAGTCGAAAGCAGGTGTTCACGATTGGGCATTTTCCTGATCAGCTTTCTTCCAAGTGGTGATTCAGGTTCCAGGCTCTTTCCATAATGTGGTTATTCCATTTTTCAACACATAGTCTCAACAGTGTCCTGTTTGGGGGAAAGGTAAAGCAGAGAAGGCAGAGTGTGAATACAGACAAGACACGATCATTCTTAATGGTCTCAAACTGGAATCGACACATGTCACTTCCTCTTACATTTTATTGACAAGAACTAGTTATCTGGCCCTACCTATGCAAAAAGGGGCTGGGGAAAGTAGTTTGCTAAGGGCCCAAGAGGAGTATCCCACTTGTCTGTGCCATAGTGTCCAAAACCATATTCATTATATTTTCCCATGAAACCTAGTTCTCCCCAAGAATTCACTTACTCAGTGAATAATATCCCCATTTGGGTAAGTTATCTATTGCTGCAAAACAAATTCCCTCAAAACTTAAAGGCTTGCAACAGCAATAAACATTTATCATCTCTCACAGTTTCTATAGGTCAGGAATTCAGGTGTAGTTTAGTTGGACCGCTATGGCAGAGTCTCTCACAAGTTCACAGTCAAGATGGCATCTGGAACTACAGTTACTTGAGGCTTGGCTGGGGCTGGAGGACCCACTTCCAAGATGGCTTACTCACATGGCTGTTGGTAGGAAGCTTCAATTCCTTGGCTGCCGACAGAAGACCTAAGTCATTTTCCATGTGCGCCCTTGCAGAAGGCTGCTTGAGCATCCTCACAACATGGCAGCCGGATTCCCCAAAAGTGAGTGATCCAAGACCAAGGCAGAAGCTCAATGTCTTTTTTGATATCCTCAGAAGCCACATTCTGTCATTTCCACAATATTCTATGGGCTACACAAATCAACCCTATTAATACATACCATCATAAGAAGTGTCTGTATTAGTTTGCTAGTGCTGTTGTAACAAAGTACCATGAACCAGGTGGCCTGAACAATAGAAATTTCTTTTCTCACAGTTCTGGAGGCTAGAAGTCTGAAATCAATCAGGTGTTGGCAGGGTTGGTTCCTTCTCAGGGCTGTATCTGATCCAGTCCTCTCTCTTTGGCTTATTAATGGGTGTCTTCTACCTGTATCTCTTCTCATCATCTTCCTCTATGCATGTGTGTGTATGTCTTTCTCTCTCTGTCCAAATTTCTTCTTCTAGAAGGACACTAGGCATATTGCATTATGGCCCATCCTAATGACCCAATTTTCAGTTGATTGCCTCAAAAAAGACCCTATCTCCAAACAAGGTCACATTCTGAGGCAGTGAATGGGGACCTCAACATATCTTTTTGCAGGGAAGACACAATTCAACCCATAATACTGTTTTATGACATAATGCCAAGGGAAATAATAACAATAACAGCAAACTCTTACTTGGCCCTTTCTAAGTATCAGGCATATTTAGTGCTTTAAATATGCTAACTCTTTTAATTTTCATAACACCCCATGAGGTCTTATTATCCTCATTTTGCTGATGAGAAAATTTCAGCAAAACAAAGTTGAGTTCCTTTTTTCTGATCACATAGATAAGTAGTGGTAGAATCAGGCTTTGAACCCAGCCACTCTGGCTCCAGAGACCATGGACCTAATCTAGTCATCATACTGCAAAATTTTATGTGCATGATGATGACAATAATATTAGAACATGTACAAAATATTTTTGCCAACAAAACCTTCACAAAATACGCAAAAATAAAAATAGTTTACAGTTAGGGGAGAGGTTATTTTTCACATTGTTACATTACTTTTACAATTAGTCTACACATACATGCTTTTATAGACCTTTTTTGAAAACAGAGGATGCTTTGAAAAAGTCTTCACACTCTGGGAAAGTTCTTAAGGATACCACATACCAAAAGAAGAGTGATAATTACCACTTGGGATGGCCAGTCCTCAAGACGGTCCCAGTGATCCTTGCCTTTGAGGATTTATGCCCTTGTGTGCTCCTTCCACATTCAATAAGGGCTGACTATTGTGTGACCAATAGAATGCTATGGAAATAATTGCATGTGGCTTCCAAGGCAAAGGTCAAAAAGGCATTGCAATTTCCACAGTGGTCTCTGGAATCTCTTGCTCTGGAAAAGCCAGCTGCCATGTTGTGGTGAGGCTCAAGCAACCCTGTGGAGAGGCTCCCCAGGAAAAGAGCTGAGGCCCCCTGACAGCAGGCAGAATCAACTTGCACTTCATGTGAGTGAGCTACATTTGGAGCAGATTCTCAGGCCCCATTAAAGCCTAGATTACTGTAGGCAGCCCCAGCCAACCTCTCGGCTGCAGCCTTAAGGGAGACACGTAAACCCTCTAGTCAATCTACTCCTGAACTTCCCACCCACAGTGTGGTAAACTGCATAAAGGCCCCCCAAAGATATCCACATCCTACTCCCTGGAATGTGTATAAGGTGATGACCTTATATGGCAAAACTGACTTTGCAGATATGATTAAGGATCTTAAGATAGGAATATTATCTTGGATTATCTGGGTGCACCCCATGTAATCACAAGAGGCCCTAAAAGATGAAAGAAGGAGGCAAGAGTCAGAGAAGGAAATGTGATGTCAGAGCAGAGGTCAGAACAATGTGGCTATGAGCCAAGGAATGCGGGCAGATTCTAGAAAATGGAAAAGGCAAGGAATGAACTACCCCCTGGAGCCTCCAGAAGGCATGTGCTCTGCTAACACCTTGATTTTAGCCTGCAACACCCATTTTGAACTTCTAATCTCCAAACCACAAGACGTTTGTTTTGTTTTAAGCCAGTAAATGTGTGGTAATTTGTTACAGCATCAATAAGAAACAGGTACACGCAGCAACCTTACCTCTTATGAGATAAATAAATGAATATTGTTTTAAGCCTCTAAGTTCTGGGGCAATTTGTTATATAGCAATAAGTAACTAATACAGCATTATTCACAACAACTTTAAACAATAGGCCAAATCCTAAGACAATTGGCCTTCACCTCTCCATCAGATCTGTCCAAATACATTTATTCATTGATTCCTCTAATTCATTGTCCTCGACCGCTCTACCTCAACATTCCAGAACCAAAATCATCTGCTGATCCCTAATGTGACATCAGTCCCCAAGGGAAGAGGGGAGGAACAGAGGTTCAGGAACTGCCCTGTGTCACATTATCACATAACAGCCAATTCGTTCCAGTCCCTTCCAAAGAAATGTTGATGATTCCCCAGGTTCCAACTCCAAAATTCCCCTGAGCCCTTCTTGGGTTCTCGCTGCACAAAAAAGGTAGCACTTGGTCCCTCCGTCTGCAAGACATTTACCAGTTTTTGAACTGACTGCCGTTTACCATTCTGCCTTCTCATTGGCCACAAATACTTGGGGCTCTCCCATATGTCTTTGAACCAGTTTTACCATATTGCTGTTCTGTCACTAATGAGCTAAATAGATCTTTGACACATACTCTCCTTGTATTTGTTTAAGAGTCATTCTATCACATCTATGATGAGAACTCCAATCACCCAGGCCGAGATAGGTGGGGAAATACTCAGACTCCGGGAGAGGGGCACCGTGTGGGCTGGCGCCTCCTGCCAGAGTGGCTGGGTGGTCCCAGCCTGAGCTTGTGCTGCCCCCTGCTGGCCAGTGCTGCCCTCCTTGCAGGCTTCCTTTCCAGTCCAGAGCCCCTGCATGGGAACTAACCCCACCCAGCCAGAAGTCCCCTCTGCCACCAGCGCTGGAGTCTGGGGACTGACAACAAGCAAACGATGTTCTGATGTTCCGGAGAGGGAGGAGAGTCAGGAGATCACACAAGCAGTATCCAAGTATTTCCCCTTGATCCACATACCTGAAGGCCTGTCTCCTTCGCAGGGACAGGCTGAGTGAAACCACTGGATGACCCAGATGGGGAAAGTAAACTCTCTGCCCCCAAATGCCATTGCATGTATCCAAAACCATCCACCCACCCACCTACCCATCCACCCACCCATCCACCATCCATCCACCCACCCACCCACACATCCACCCACACATCCATCCACAAATCTACCCATTCATCCACTCATCCATCCACCCATCCACTGTCCCTCTCTCCCTCTCTCTCCTGCTGTCCTTACACAGCCATACCATAGGGAGCTTGAGGCCAGTTCATCTATTGCAACAGTCTGGAACTTACAAGATGAAGTCCCAAAACTGATAGGCATATCAGGACAACTCTGTTGTCAAAAGAACACAGGCAGCTCAAAGGGATTCCCACTCTCCAAGTTAGGGCAATTTCAAGTATCATAAAAACAGACAAAAACATTAATGGATTATAACACATTATTAGGAAAAAATGATGACTCTACAGAAATAATATAATAGTTTGCCTCCATTTTTGATGCCTAACTGCTGACAGCCCTGAAGCCCCACGCTCCCCTTCCCTTTTTATCCCACATGTGGGTGAGCTAGTAAGACAGCCCAGGTGTGCCAGGTATGCCCTTGGCACTGACAGGAAGTACACACCATGCAGGTCCCAGACCACATACAGGAACTCAAGTGCTACCCCTAACCACAGTAAAACCCCAAAGCCAGTCATCCCTCCTGCTTTCTCAAGCCATTTTCAGACCTACTGGGGAGTCTGCCCTGCTATCTCCAGAAAGCTTCATTATGTCAGTAATAAACATTTTTATACCCTCTTGGTATGTTTTTGGCATCAGTCTCAGTATCAGAACCAAATTTTGGGTGGGGGTGTCCAAACTATTTCTGTGGGGTGATCACAATAAACAGAATGGAAAACTATTCTTTATAAAAAAAGTCAATAAATTTATAAAAACAGAAGGACTGATAGAATTAGAAACCACAGTTTTGAAACCAACATCATAATAATTGATTTAGGCAAGAAAGGTTGTGGGGAAACATAGATTCTGGAAGTTATTAAATACAAAAATGGAAAGTGGTACTTTTAAAATGGAGAATATGGCAGATACCACCCTACCCAAGTGATCAAATTTAATATCATATCACAATAATGAGACAAACAGAGCTTGTGTCTCATGTGATAGGAGGTACCAAGAAGGAAGGATACGACATCACTTATTTTAGTTTCCCTGTCAAAAATGTTGAACCTGAATTTAATCATAGGAAAACAAACAGACAAGCTCAAGTTGAGAGTCAGTCTGAAAAAATAGTTGGACTGGACTCTCCAAAGTGTCAGTGCTGTGAAAGAAGAAAAAAGGGTTGAGAAACTGTTATAGGTTGAAGGAGACTACAGACACATGACGATGACATTATTCATATGCCATGAATGATCCTTGAGTGAATCCTTGGATTTAAGGGGGGGAGTAAACATATAGGACATTATTGAGACAATAGGGGAATTTAGATGTACAGTGTATATTTGACAATATTGTATCAATGCTAAATTTTGGGATTGTGATCATTGTCATGTGACTATGTAGGAGAACACTGTTCTTTGGAGATACATGTCTAAGTATTTAGGGGAAGAGTTATGTGTCTGGAACTTACACTTAAATGTTTCATTTATAAAAAAGTTTAGGCCAGGCACGGTGGTTCACGCTTGTAATCCTAGCACTCTGGGTGGCCGAGGTGGGAGGATCGTTTGTGCTCAGGAGTTTGAGACCAGCCTGAGCAAGAGGGAGACTCCCGTCTCTACCAAAAATAGAAAAAATTAGCTGGGCAAAGTGGTACATGCCTGTAGTCCCAGCTGCTCGGGAGGCTGAGGCAGGAGGATCGCTTGAGCCTAGGAGATTGAGGTTGCTGTGAACTAGGCAGATACCACGGCACTCTAGCCTAGGCAACAGAGTGAGACTCTGTCTTAAAAAAAAAAAAAAAAAGTTAAAAGGCAAGAAACAATCCATGTGAGAACAGGTGTTCCAAGAACTGCTTTGCTCAAACATGGCTGAGAGATGACCCGGTGTCCACTATAGAACTCTCTAGTTTTCCCCCAAATCCAGTTTTCTCCAGTCTTCCTCATCTCAGAAACAATCCCATCACCCACCCAGCTGCTTCTCCCTTCCCCCCATTCCCCATATCCAATCCATCCAAGAGTTTTTCTGCAAAACAACAACCTGGATCTGTCCACTTCTCATCAACACCATGGCTACCACCACCGCTGCCTAGCTGGGTTCCTTCTGTAGCTTCCTAACTCATCTCTTCCCTCCATTCCTGGCCCCTCTGGTCCAGCCTCCTCAAAGACCCCAGAGTGACCTTTTTAAAATGTAAACCAGAGCAAGTCACCTTCCTGCTCAAAACCCTTCAATGTCCTCCACTGGTCTTAGAATAAAAATGCAGCCTTGCCACCGTGGAGTCCCTACTCCATCTGCCTGTTCCACTCACTCAGCCTCATCTCCTGCCCCGCTACTCACAGTGGCTCCTGCAGGACTCAGACTTCTCTCTTTCTGGAATGTTTTCTCAGCCATTCTCAAGGCTGCCTCTTTATCATCCGGGACTCAATTCTAATGTCATCTTCTCAAATCTCTCTAAAGAAACCTGCCCTTCCCATTACATTTTAGACATTGTCCTCTTTCCTTGTTTATTCCTTGTTTTCCCTTTCCCCACACACGCTAGAGCAGAAGCACGGCTCAAGGAGAGTTCCCACTGGAGCTCCAGCGTCTGCTAAAATGTGCTTGTACATATTTGTTGAAAGAATTAAATAGCAGATGGCAATTTTATATGTTTTTAAATATTCTTACTTGGCAAAATAAAAAGCTGCCAATTCTGTGTGGTTCCCCATTTTGAAAAACATTTTGTTAGTCCCGGACTGTTGCAATAGATGAACTGGCCTCAAGCCCCCTACAGTACAGCTGTGTAAGGACAGCAGGAGAGGGAAGGAGAGAGGGACAGTGGATGGGTGGATGGATGAGTGGATGAATGGGTAGATGTGTGGGTGGTGAATGGGTGGATGTGTGGGCGGATGGATGGGTGGATGGGTGGATGGATGAATGGGTGGCTGGGTGGATGTGTGGTCAAGTGGGTGGATGGGTGGGTGGATGGGTGAGTGGGTGGACGGGTGGATGGGTGGATGTGTGGGTGGATGGATGGGGTGGATGGGTGGGTGGATGGATGGGTGGATGGGTGAGTGGGTGGCTGGATGTGTGGATGGATGGATGAGGGAATGGATGGGGGTACACCCTAGGAAAGCAAACCCAGGGTGTTATGTAAGTTGAGCCACGGCAGGTGGCCAGAGTTGGCTTCCCTAGGCCACCCACCTTGCGTTGTCACCAAGGCGATACTTCAGGGCAGATGGGCCACTGCGATCCGTTGTCCCCGCCCCTGGTTTAGAGCAGCGATACCCCAACCCCCGCCCCAACACACACCTCCTCCCGCCCGACCCCGAGCTGCGCACAGGGGCGCCCCCTGCAGACACTCTCAGGTGTGCGCTCCCGGGCTGGCCGCGGGGCTAGCGCGCGTGCGCACAGGTGAGCGGCCGGTCCTGCCCTGCCCCGCCCCCGGGCTCGGCCACCTGCCTGGGAAACTTGTGGTTGGTTGTTGCCCTCTGGTCGCTCCCGGGCGGGGACACAGAACCCAGCCATGAACGATACGTCGGGGACTCGCGAGCCCCGGGCCCGACCAAGAGAGCGGGACCCGGACCGGCGCACCCACACAGACCGAGACCGCCATCCCGAGAGACCGCGGGACAGACCCCGGGACCCGCACAGGGAGAGAAACAGGGACGGGCGGAGGGACGGGAACCGGCGAGAGGACCGGGACAGAGAGAGGGGCCAAGACCCCCGCCAGGACAGGCGCAGGGATGCGGGCCACCACGCAGGTGAACAAAGAGTTTGGGAAGAGTCCCGCCAAAGCCGGACGCGGGACAAACCCAGGGGCCGGACCTGGGACGCAGCCCCGCAGCCCTGGCCCGCGCCTGGGGCAGCCCCGGAGCCGCCGCCCCTGTGGAAGGAGGGCCTCGGGCGCCGCGGACCCGAAAGGTGAGGCTGGGCTCGGGGCGCGGGGACGCGGCACCGCCACCTCGGCACCGGGGGCCTGGGTGGAAGGCCAGCCTGCGCTGCTTGTCCTAGGAAGCCGGCGTAAAGAAAGCGATGCCATTTTCCCCTTGTGCGCTCTCAGAGGTGACCTGGCCGGGAGGGAAAACTTTGTGGGGACCCGAACCCGATCAACAAAGCAGGACCCACCCCGGTTAGCAGTGGCAGGGCGGGGGCAGGTGCAGAGGAAGACAGGTCTCCGTCCGGGAAAGAGAGGGCGTGGGAAGGCGGTTAGGTAGGTGGGGGTAACCCGAGGCTCCTCCCTGACCCTTCCCCGCCTGGTCACGGGACTGCACCTTGGGGCTTTCGACCTTGTCCTGCGTTCCAAAATCAGCCCTCCGCGACTTCGAAGTCCTCTTCCCTGGTGGCCAGGGCCTAATAAAGTCGGCCCAATGAAGAGTTAATAGTTCAATGTGTCACCCTCCCAGGGGGTGGATGCATTTCCCACGCAGACAGGTGGCGGAAACTACACTTTTAGCCACAGAACTCGGTCCACCCAAAATGCCCCACGGAAGGGCGCGGATTGGTTTCCCCTTTGTCAGTGAGGTCCTTCTAGGCAGCCTCACTCAAATCCCGTGATTGTTTGAGACCCCACCCTCCTGAATGAACAAACTTTACCACCGCTGCCTTGTAGAGCACAAAGAATTCCCATAAGCCCTTGGGAGGAGAAAGCATCGGATACTCTGGAAGACACTGTGAGCTGGGGCTGGAAGGGGAGATAAGAGGGGGCCTGGTACACACAAACACAAACACACACACACACACACACACACACACACACACCCCAGGGAGCTTGTCTTTCTTCCATCTGCTGAATGCACTGATGACGTGCGGGGGCGCTGTGAACTGTGAATAGGTGGGATGTTGCCCCACCTATTGTCTGGCTCCAACAAGGAGACAGACAGGCCCTCGGGTGATGACTGCTTCTGGCTTTTGAAACCTGGCCTCTTTTCTGAGGAGGAGTCGGGCTCCCCTCTGCTATGGGACTCGGTGGCTGAGCCCAGTCTCTCTCCCTGTTGTGTCCACACAGCGGGAAAGCTACTATCCTGAGTTTATGTTACATTATCTAAAACCAACCAGCAGGACAAAGGGTGCGCCCAGATACAGTCATAGGCAGTCGCTATTGTTCCCCAACTAAAGCCACATTCACTGCAACTGCATGACCTGGGAGTGTCCAGAGCATCGTTTTTAGGTTTCCTTATAAACCGGTGACCCAGTTCCCGCGCCCCCCCCCAAAGTAAGTGTAGAGAATACTCTTGCTTTTTGCTTCTTTTGCTCACAGCCCATTGGTGGTTTGAAACCAAAAGGCAATTTATTTCTGGTTTTCCTCCAGTTAAGCATGGACAGGTTGCAGGGGTGTGGACCACAGACATCCACTTTCAGGTGTTCACAGTGTGGTGTGGGAGACCGACAGACAAACAGGCCAGTTGTAGCACCGCTGTAAGCTGGGCTTCTGACCAGGCCCAGGAAAATTTTCTAGAGGAGATAACCTCAAAGCTGAGTCCTGTACAAGAAGAGGACAGCTGGGGGAGGAGGAGGAAAGATGTCCCAAGCAGAGGACTAACTTCTGCAGTGACTCTGAGGCATGGGAGAGCAGGTCATCTTTTGGGGGGAAGGGGACAGTTCACTATGGCTGGGTCTGTGAGGTGGTGAGTGCAGAGATGAGAAAGGGCTTCCAGTGCGTGCTAAAAATTTTAAGCATGTCAATCCTAAGAGACATGATGTTCTTGAAAGATCTCTGGAAGCCCAGCCAGTAGAATGCAGCTCCCTGTTGAATCTTGGACAAAGCCCAGGATGTGCTGCATAAAGGTGAGAAAGAAGGAACAGAAAATGCCAGGGTTGGCGAGGAAAAAATGATAGGAAAATGCCAGAAGCTGCTTGTAGCATCCACAGGCCTGGCGAATTGTTGCTGACTGAGCACTTGCCAAAGTAAGGGCAGGAAGAGAATGCCAGCCTGGGCATCAGAGTCGTGTGCATGCCAACTGTTTTGGAAGAGCCTGGTCCATGCTGAACTGGGAACTTAAGCACACAAGGAAGGCAGCCCACAGCTACCTGGCTAGGCAGCCCCACAGGCGGACAGACCAGCATCAAAGGTGGTGCTCCGTGGACGGGATTACAGGGTCCGTCACGTGGTTAGTTAGCAAAGTTGGGCCGAGTGTTTGGATGTCCTGTGGGGTCACTAAACCAAAGAATTCTCTGGAGTATGCAATACTGCGGTGAAGTTTGTTGCTGTTCTGCGTGTTTTTTCATGTTTGAGCGCAGCATGAGGAGCTATTGGGTTGGAGGCTTCCTAATGGCCTCGTATGCTTTCTGGTTATAGTGAACCCCCTTCAGGGAGATATCCGTCCTGGAACCCCAGGCCTGGACCAGAAGAAGAAGTGGAATATTACCAGTCAGAGGCGGAAGGACTCCTGGGATGCCATAAATGCAAATACTTGTGCACGGGAAGAGGTGAGCCGTTTTGGAGGCAGTTTGACATTTGCTGTCGCTGGTGGTTCTAGGAGGGGTGGTCTGAGCTGGAACCCATTTTGGGTTTCTTACCTGCATGAGGCTCTTGTTTCCTAAAAACGAGACAGGCAGGAACGTCTTGCGCTGCTTCTCCTCCGGCCCCGGGCCCAGAGAGGCAGGCAGCCTCATGCTCACGTTTCAGGTTCCGGGTGGAACCACGGCACCGCAGGTGCATGTGGCCGGGAGCTATCGGAGGGCGCTCCTCTGGCAAGGTGGCTTGAGTGAGCAGAAAGGGAAGATCACCCGGAGCAGCAGCCAGGCTGCAGCTCAAGCCACAGGGACAGGAGCAGACCTGATGCCCAAACACTCCATGAAAGGCTTTTAAACTTTATTGACCGAGATTCACAGTGAGAAATATATTTTACATTCAGACCAACTTCACACGCACACAACAGAAAAGCAAAAATGAAACTATACTTTGCCTATGACATACCAAATGCTCTGTTATTTTCTATTCTGTTTCATTAAAAACAAAAAACATACTCATTCAGGACCTGCAGTCTGAAAAATACTTAGATATTATCATGTGTGCACTTCAAATGTGTTTTCCCAGGCTCCTTTCCGTGCGGCAATGAAGAAAATCTGGTTTGTCAGGGTGAGCCCTTACAGCTCACATGATTTAGTGAGAAATTTTCTTAGACTCCATGTGACTAAGGGAGAAAACATCCCAGCCTCAGGGAGAGAAATCACAGCGTTCATACCTGCGAATGTCTCTTAGGATGATTACAAAGATGTACATGATTATGAGGTTATAGGAAACTTGAAGAAAGAAAGGGCTCTAGGCAGTCTGGGTACAAGGATCATCACTATAGGTTACATACGTTGGTACAACCTCATTGCCTTTAATTCTCCCGACTCCTGAGGCTCAGAGAAGTGCAGTAAGTTTCTCAAAGTCACACAGCTGTTAAGTGGGGAAGGAGCTGGAACTGAAACTCAGAGCCTGACTTTAAGGCCTCAAGTGATTTATTCCCAGACCGTCCTTCCTTTCTTGATGATATAAATAATAGGAATAAGCCAGAGGCTAGTTAACACATTTCTCCAGAGAGAGATTTTTTTCTTCTGTGGCTGGTTTACCTTGAGGAGAGGGCAGGACTTTAGGCTTCTGATGAAAACACACCTTGATTTAGCCCAATTGCTTCTGGCTGTTTCTGGCTGTTTCTGGCTGTTTCTGAGCCAGGTTCCTTCTGAGCCTGGAGGTCGGGTTTGGAAGTTAAGGTGGTGAAAGGCTGGTTCAGCAGTTGGGAGCTCACAAATGAGGGCTTGTAAAGAACCCTGGATGTGCAAGGACCCGTATAAATACACAGTGCAGTATTGTGTTGAGAGAAACAGGCCTTAACACCAGGAACTTGTCTCAAGCAGGAAATACATGCCTGGATAAAGGTCACCCGAGGATTTTTTTTTTTTTTTTTTTTTTTTTTTTGGAGACAGAGTCTCGCTCTGTCGCTCTGGCTAGAGTGCTATGGCGTCAGCCTAGCTCACAGCAACCTCAAACTCCTGGGCTCAAGCGATCCTCCTGCCTCAGCCTCCTGAGTAGCCCGGCTAATTTTTTCTCTTTTTAGTAGAGACGGGGTCTTGCAGTGGCTCACACCTGTAATCTCAGCACTTTGGGAGGCTGAGGTGGGAGGATCACAACCTGGGCAACATAGTGGAACACTGACTCTACAAAAAGTAAAAAAATTAGCCAGGTATGGTGGTATGCACCTATAGTCCCAGCTACTCAGGAGGCTGAGGCAGGAAGATCACTTGAGCTGAAGAGTTTGCGGTTGCAGTGAGCTATCATTGTGCAAGTGCACTCCAGACAGAGTGAGACTGTCTCTTTAAAAAAAAAAACAAAGAAAGAAAGAAATTCTCCCACATAGCACAACATTGGAAAAGTCTAAATGTCCTTCACAGTGGAATGACTTAAATTAATTGTGGTAATCTATAAATCCTCTAAACTTCTGAAGTATATTTATATTTACTGAGATAGAAAAGTATTTATATTTACCAAGTTGGAAAAGTCTTCACATTGTATTCACAGTGAAAGAATAAGTTACATAATAGTAGATGGAGTAAGACCTTGTTCTTGCCTAAAAGCAAACAAACAACAAAAATTACAAATATATGGTAGAAAAGTTCAGAAAAAATATATAATGTTCACACTGGGTTTTTTATTGGTTGGATCATAGACAATTTTTACATTATATTTTTTATCTACATCTTTTTAAATGATAAGTAAATATAACTTTTGTAGGTAAAGAAAACAATAACACTGCATTTGGGGAGAAAATTATAGAGTGTAAAAATAATGCTTGAGAGAGCATCATTTCAATTAGAGAATGTGTAGACATAGCACAGCTTCGTAAATAGCCCAAGTGGAACCAGGCGTAAAACCTGGTTATCTAAAACCAGGGAGATGTTGACAGATTGATCCCATAGAGTCAACGAACCAAGCACTGTCCCAGCACGTACAGTTTGCAGCTCAGAAACACCCAGTTGTGTATCGTGCTGAGCAAAAGGAGCCAGACGCAAAAGGTACCTACACATAACTGTGGGAATCTATTTGCATGACATCCTAGAAAAGGCAAAACTAATTTCTAATGAGGAAGCATGCCAGGAGTTGGCTGAGAAGGAAGGTGAGGAATTGACTACAAAGCATCACCAGGGAAATTTCTGGGCTAACAATACATGTGCTATGTGTAGATGATGGTTGCATGGTATATACATTTGCCAAAATTCATCAGGCTGTATGCTTGATGTGGGTCGTTTTGTTGTGTCTAAGTTATATTTCAATAAATATAAACTGAAAGCAGCCAGTTTTCCCATTCATGATAAAGAAGCCAGGAGTCCCAAAAGAACCCAGCTCTGAGAAAGTATCACAGCCCAGATATACTCTTTAGGGAAACCGAAGAAAACAACATTAAACTTTATGACATATTTATTGAGTTAAAGTCTGAGACAAGTAAGTTTTTTTTAAACTTGGTAAGCATTATGGCTTTACTTAATTTTTCGTCTTTCTAATACATGCAAACCATCATTAACCTTTTGATGTATAATTTCCACGCTTTTTTCTAACATTATTATTTTTTTTTTTTTGAGACAGAGTCTCACTCTGTTGCCTGGGCTAGAGTGAGTGCCGTGGCGTCAGCCTAGCTCACAGCAACCTCAAACTCCTGAAGCAATCCTTCTGCCTCAGCCTCCCAAGTAGCTGGGACTACAGGCATGCGCCACCATGCCCGGCTCATTTTTTCTATATATATCTTTAGTTGGCCAATTAATTTCTTTCTTTCTATTTATAGTAGAGACGGGGTCTCAC
>CAUYRT010097327.1:0-85867 GCA_963574885.1 Lepilemur ruficaudatus
GGCTAATTTTTCCTATATATTTTTAGTTGGCCAATTAATTTCTTTCTATTTATAGTAGAGACGGGGTCTCGCTCTTGCTCAGGCTGGTCTTGAACTCCTGACCTTGAGCAATCCGCCCGCCTCGGCCCCCCAGAGTGCTAGGATTACAGGCGTGAGCCACCGCGCCCGGCCGGTAATTTCTTAATATTGAAATAAATTGTTTGTTAATATCCAAGGATGCTTATCAGAATCACCACTTTTTCTTTTTCTTTGCCTGTGTGGGGACCATTCTTGCATATTCATCTTCAACTTAGAAGGATTTTTTTGTGCCCAGAATGTTACTCACCTGCCCTAGAAGACAGCAATGGATAACTACTCGTTCTCCTAGTTTGCAAACAGTGTTTGCCACAGAATGTTCCTTATACCAGCGGTCCCCAAGCTTTTTGGCACCAGGGACTGTTTTCACGGAAGACAGTTTTTCCAAGGGGGGGGGGACGGTTTCAGGATGATTCAGGTGCATTCCATTTATTGTGCATTTTATTTTTATTATTATTACATTGTAATATGTAATGAAATAATTATACAACTCACTGCAGGTTGGCGACTCCTGCCTTATGCAACTGTAAGGAAGATCTATCCTCCCCTCCTTTTGCTCCTGTAAGCCGTGGCCCGCCAGTTTGCTCCGCCCGCACCCCTGCGGCCGGCCGGCCGGGGCTCTTCCGCCTGCGCAGCTCTAGGCCTAAGTTCTCCCTGCACGATGATGTCGCCCCCACGAAAGTGGATTCATGGAGGAAAATTAGAGGGAATAATAAACCTAAAACTGGACCTTGAGTAGGACTTGGAGGAGTCTAAGGGGGGAAAATGCAAATTTAAACTTCATCCAGGGTTGCTTAAGTCCCCAGCGTCGTCTCCCTTGTGGCTCCCAGTGTCCGGGTCCTCACTGAGAGGGCAAGCGCTCCAGCCGGGCAGCGGGGCTGGACCCGGTGGGATGCAGGGCCGTGGGCCACAGCGTCCCCAGCGCTTTTCAGCTGTGGATGGGCCGCTCCCTGAGGGCGCCGCCACCCGGTGTTCACACCCTGCGTGGTCCCCTCTGCAACCAAGGAGGGCCTGCGGGACCAGTAGAGCACAGCAGACAAGACCCGTGTGACATCTGAGCCTCGCTGTCACAATCATTTTCTTTTCGGAAAGCCGGCGGGGTGACGCAAGAGCCCGTGGGCAGGAGCGGGAGCCCCCAGCTTACTGTGGCACCGACGCCCTGGCCGGGATCCTGCAGCACAGTCAAGCTTTGCGATGACTACGGCCCTAGGTGACCGGCGGCGCTCTGTGAGAGACCCTGACTCAGAATCACCCAGCAGAGCTGCTCTTGAAGGAATACCTGGCCCACAGGAGCCATGAAATACACAAATAATTATTATTGTTGTAAGCTGCTGAGCTTTAGAGGATTTGTTATGCAGCGTTCAATAACTACTCCAAGCTGTGTGACCGTGGGCAGTAGCCACAGGGTAAGATGGCAATAACAGCACCTTCTTTATAGGATTGTGGGGAAGAGTAAATGAGTCATGTACGTCAAGTACATATGTTAGTACTGACACATAGTAAAAACTATGCATTTGCTAAATATTAGCTCTTTCTCAGTGTGCCAGTCTGCACTGTATCCAACCCTTTCTGGAAACTAGTTTCCAGGTCCCGCCCAGGAGCACAGTGTCTCCCATGGCCCTTGTCCAGGACACTACAGACCACGCAGCTCACTCCCTGTAGTTTGAGTTATATGGACTAGAAAAGGACCACACTTAATTTGTCTGAAGAAAATATTAATGATCCCTCAGGGCATGACAATGCAAATCCCCGTTTTCCTAAAGGCAATTTCTCCGCAGTGAATTCTAGTGCTTCATAGTACTTTATAGATCCCTGTTTCCTATCTGTTTACTTTGTTCGAGTGATTTCCCAAACAGAAGAGCTTCGTGCTCCTACTCCCTTGAAACGTGCATCCTGAGCTTTCAAGGTTTAGATGTAGAAAAGAGAAGTTCGGAAGCCAAAGGGCTTATGGAGAGGTGGCTCTCTTCTGTTCTCAGTATCTCAGTTTCAGAAATAGATATTGGGCACCCACAGGCTTGGCAGAAGATGGGATTGTGAAGGTCATTTAGCTCAACCTCTCGTTTTGGAGCTGAAGCTCTCAAGTTATCTGTCCTCAGTGGTGGCTATTGAATATCAAGGCCGGGATAGACGAAGTCCTTTAAGTCTGGGTTCCTTTTGCCGCACACCTAAGCCTTCCTTTTTGTTACTGTGCAGTGATTGGACAAGAAGAATTCCCATTGACAATTGCACGTAGGATAGCTTCTCCATTCATTGCGCCACAGCTTTCTTGTCTATTCCATCCGCAAACTCAGGAAAGAGTTAGGAAAAAGGCTAGCATCTCCATCCCTCCTATTTCCCAGCAGGACTGTTAGCTCTTAAGATGCTTTCCAATTTCATGTCCAATGTGTTTTGAAATCTTTTAGAGCCAACGAGGCCTTTGTTGCTGACTTATTTCTGGGATAGCACTCTGGTTGTGGAATATTCCTTGGACTTGGAATATCGCCCCACTCAGAGACTTTTTTCTTCTATTTGTGAACACTAGTGGGAAAGGTGTTTTTTTCACATGGCCCTAAAACTTCCAGGTGTTCTGTCTGCCAAGTTATGGGTAGACTCTAAAAGTGGCTAATTAGTATATCTTCCATCCAGTGGCTCCTCTTGCTGTGCAAGAACATTAGGCATAGTTACCAGGCTCCAAATGGGATTTTCATAATTGTTAGGGGGATTGTAAAGAAACACCTCTACGAATAAACTAGTAGAAACCTGTCTTTGCTGAAAGTCATAGTCTGCATCTGGCCCCAAAGTTTTCAGCAAAAGAAAAAAGATAGGGTTTTGATATGCGGGGGAGGTGAAGGAGAAGCATTTAGATAGTCCCTTAACAATCAGAGCTGTAGTACAAGCACAGGAGGTTTGCCTGGATGTAGGAACGCAGTGGATGTAAGAAGCAATGAAACAAATTAGCAACAGAAGCACCAGCTCTGCCACTCCTTCGTGGCATTATTATTTAAAGTTCAAATGTCTTTGATACGATTAAATTAATCTTTTTAGGATACTGCCACATTTGAAGAACCACAAAAGGAGGCTGAATGAGCTGAGAGAAATACACAAGTGGATCAGCAAGATGACAGCTGCTGCACTGAAATGTGGATTGCAATATGTCAGTTTCCAACCCATCACATATAACCCAGACAGAGACATAGCTTTTTGTCTGCCTCGTTATGATTTCCCTCTGTCTAGTGCGGTTTGGGTCACATCTGTTGGCTGCATTCTCATCTTCATGAGATCTGCATTGACTGATAGTTTAAACCCCGTGTTTATCTCTGTCTGCGGCTCTTTTTTCTCTCCCAGGGAAGTCTCCAGAGAAGCACAGGATCCCCTGATGTGAGTGTCTTGGTTTTATTAATCAACAGTCAGTGCCCACATTCAGGCAGTTCTGTATGCTTCATGCTAGGACACTGGGTGTGTTCATTCCGTATATCTTTTAAGACTTACCAACTCAGGAAAAAATAATTTGACAAAATAAAAACATAAGCCTACTTCCTGAATATCTCAAACTGATTTGAAACAGAACTGCTCACAATAAACAACCCAAGCTCTCTTTTTGTTCGAGTTTTGCATATTTTCTATTCATACATTATTCTGTCTCTCATGATGAAATGATTGGAAAACACTGCTTCGACCCGTAAAACTTGGCTAGTGGCTACATAAAGATACAAACTTTAGCATGCTTGTCTATGCTGAAGCCTTGGAAATCCTTTTGCATCTCATCCATTGCTAATGTTTCATATCTGCACATTGAATCTAACTCTTGATTTCCTTTGTAGACATATGTAATCTGAAGGCATGCAACATTTTGCAAATGTTGGCCCATATTTTTATTTCATAAGGTCTTATTTGGTCTGTCAACTAAGTTTTGATTACTTCCATATTGCTCTTAATTGCCTTAATATCCCTAAAGACTTTCTTATTTTGTGCATCCCTTTATCTTTGCTTCTTTTATGTCTTGCTGTGAGAGTACAAAATTGCTGACATATTCAATGTATTTAAATCCTGAGTGCTGCAGAAGAGTTTTCAAATCTGTTTTAATTTTCGGATACTGAGCTGAGGACCATTACACATTCTGTTCAGCTAATCTGTTTTTAATCATATCTGTAAATGCTAAAGTTGTACATGAGAGAAATGGCGCATAAAGTAAAACCAGACCAAGTGTACTTTAGCATATGTAAAATTAAATTCCTACTTTGTTCTAAGTACAAGTTTTATTTTTCTATGGTTGCATAGTTTTGACTTACACCAGACTTTATCTACAAAGAGTTTATGGTACTCTACTGAAAAGAAAAAAACTTATGCATGTTCAAAATATTTATCAGTTGTTACTGATTCCCTTGATATCATAGTGAAAACTGATGTATGTAAATGAGCCTTCAATTCTGTTTCATAATGTATCAGCTTAGATACATTCAGCTGCAAATAACTAATAACTGCATTAACAGTGGTATTGACCACAAAGACAGTTGCTTACTTAACATGAATTGTAGAAGCTCTGGGCGCCTTCCGTCCTTTTGCTCATCCATCCGTGGGCAGTCTGTGTTATCCCCCTTACAGCCACACCTCCAGACACCTTACCCTCACTCTGCAGTGTCTAAGTAGGAAGGGAGGGGATAGAAGCAAAGAGACTCTCTCCCTTGCATGACTCACACCTTTGTTTCAGGGAAATCCTTCTTGGAGGGCCTCAGCCGAGTTATCTAGGCTGGAATCGACCCACAGGGTCACCCTTATACCAATTATTAGCAAAAAAGCAAGAACTTGTCATGACTGGCTTACACTAACCGTGATTTTCCTGGCCCTCCCATTCTACTGCTTGAGCAAAGAGTTTGGTTAGCAAGGAATAATTAGGCTGGATGGGGTGTGGGAGGTGTAGAGAAAGGGATAGCTGTTTGCCACACTTAGTAACTATTCAAGGCTTAAGTCATGACTACAGAGGTAGCCACTGTTGTATTTAAGCCTACGATGTCAGCTACAATGTTTTCAAATGTTATATGTTTATACATTATCCCTTGTATCTTAAAATAGCATATTTTATTATAATATTATAATAAAATATTATATCCTGAGTACAATGGATACTATGAAATATATTACTCTACACACACAGAAGGGAAAACAGCAAAAGCCTAGAAGTGGGAAAAAAAATAAAAAGAGGGAAGGAAAAGGACAAAGACTAAATTGTACCGTATTTCTCTTGCAAAATTTCTTTTCTTGTATAACAAATGCAGTGCTTTGTATTTTGACCTACCAATGGTGAATTATTTCCTCAGACTAAAACCCTGGAGCTCAGCGGGTGAAAGGTTACAGTTAGTAGAGTATAATTCTGCTGCAGAATCTAGCCAGTTATCTAAATGAATAAATATAGAAATGTGGAAAGCTAGTATCTTTAGCCATTAATCTTCTCAGGCCTCTTATTCTTTGAGGGAGTTTGGTCCTCTGTTCTGAGTTAGAACAAAAGTAAGTAGAAAAAGCTAATGGAAGGTAGTAACATTTTTATTCTTAGGACAGCCTCTGAGTTGACAATTAACACTTAGCTGCTGATTCAGGACTGGGGAAAATAATTGCTCAAGAAATGTTCTAGTTTTACTTTGAAATTTAAAGGAAGTATAATCACCTGTATTAGGGTTTACCTGTATTAGGGTAAAAGTGAGACAGAAATTCGTTTCAAACTAACTTAAGCAAAACACAAGAGATTTTGGGGAGGAATATTGGAGTAGCAGAGACTCCAGGGGAGAATTCAGTCACCAAGACTTGAGAGGGGCAGTGGTGACCTGAGCCAGAGACCCGAGTGCCCTGGTGAACCTCCTCCTGCTTCTGCTTCATTTTCTTAGCTCAGTGCTCTCGTCTGGATCACATCCTTACAGCAACCTGATCAGAGAGGAAAGCACTCTTTCTTCAGGAAAAGTCTGAAACATCCTGAGAAAGGACACTCTGATTTTTCTGGTTGGGTCATGTGAGTATGCTTGGAGCAGCCATGATCACCCGCGGGGGCTGGGGGTGGGGCGGATGGAAGCGCGACAGGGGGTGGAGTGAGATGCCCCAGGATTTGTTCAACTCGGGTGATGTTCTGCTCGCATGGTCAGGAGTACTAGGATGACACACACACTCTGCCTCCAGCCCCTGCTAGAACCATGGCCTTGAAGAGATATTTCCAGAACACGGGGAGTTGTTCTCAGTGGTAAGTGTTAGCTGTAACACTGCATAGAGTTCCTGATGAGTAATGTGGGCATGGCTGTGACACCATGACCAATGCCCCAGGAGTTTTGTGATGAGCTGATGTGGGCTCAGCACATTGGAAACAAAACTCCATGTTGTGCATGATCCAAGGCCCACTTTGAGAACCAGTTTAAGAATTCTTGCAATCTTGGGCCCTACACAACTAGGCCGAAACTGCTCTTCTGGAAGTTCTTAGGTCCTCCTAAATATCACCAACCCCCTATAGCCACGCTTCCCCAGCTCATTTTTACCAAACTTGGTGCAACACTTTAATATGCATTTATTCAGTCAATTAGTAATATTATTTGGTGAATCTCAGGGATTGTGCTAAAGACAAGGTCCCTCTTCTCAGTGATACTTTCATGAAAGAGACAGGAAATGAAGTAAACCGGAGACTGAAAAATTTAATTGCCACTTATGATAAGTACTAGGAAGGACGTAAACAGGATACTGTGAAAGAGAATAAATGTTTATGAAAGATCTACCCAAATAGGATTTATTTGTCCATAATTCTCCTTAAGGAAAAGAAAAACAAAAACAAGCCTCTCTACATTGATGGCTTTCGTGCCAAACTCTCTCCTGGTCTGCCTCAAGCTCTTCGATCCACCGTTCTCCAGATTTGCTTTCTTCTCCCTCTTTTTGTGCATAGACGCACCCTGAGAGCAAATAACTGAGTAAGCGACTTTCATCCTCTCAGTCCTTTCTTCCTTCCTCAGAGGGGCCTTTCCTCATTTATCTTTGGCTTCCGATTATTTCTTTTCCTATGCAGGGAAGTTAAATTATTGATCTTCTTCAAACTTCCTCCCCAACGAAGACGCCTAAAAGGAGTTGGGCAAACTTGTAGCTCTGACTTGGGGGGTGCAAAGGCAATATATGTAACCAAAGTGTTTGTGCCCCCATAATATTCTGAAATAAAAAAAAAAGAAGAGTGGGTACAGTACAATAAGATATTTTGAGAGACCGCATTCATGTAACTTTTATTACAATGTATCATTATAAAAAAATGTCTAAAAGAAAGCAGAGATCCTTGTTGGAAGACATCTGGTTGGGGAGAAGGAAGATAGTTTTGGGAGAAGTCTTCCCTGTACTTTTCAGAATGACTGCCGCAGCAACAACTTAGTCCAACTTCTCTGAGTATATGTGCAACATATCAGGGCAAGACGGTTCTTATTTTTCTGTTTGTATATGTTTTCCATTTTTCTATTTGTATCACTTATTCTTGGTTCTAAACATACTGATATGCTTATAAATAAATATAGTCATCCTTGTTCTTCAATATACAACAACAGGTAAGTAATGGTGTAAAAGAAATCTCAGTGATGTTTGGATTTGAGGCAATTTTCTCCCATCATTGGATGCTGTTAATGCACTTTCTGTAACCTCCCTTAGTCTTCCACGCAGATGAATGCCAGGCTGTGTACACTCAACAGGCAACCAAAGTCCAGGATAAGGGCCAAGCTTGTCATGTCTCAGCTGTCATGTTTTCTCTTGGGATGAATTGGTATTCGCCTCATTTCCAAGCTGGCCCGCTGGTTTGTAGTGATGGAAATCTGTCACCAAAATCTTGGTGGGGCTTCCCAGAATCCAGGCTGTGCTGATGTAAGTTATGGGGCTGAAAGGAGTTTGTGGCTTGGCAAAATGACATTTTATTTAAAATATTCTGCTAATGTTTATAAGGCACATTAATCACTTTTACAATATTTTAAAAATCAAGGAAAATTACTTGGCAATAAAACATGTCTTCCAAGGACATTGTTTTGAAACTTGTGGTTCAACATTCCCAAAAGCAAATAATTAGATTCCTAGCCTTATAGCCACAGTGTGATCAGTCTCTCAGAGAGTGAGCCTTTATTAATCCTTTTCTTCCCTTTCTTACTCAGGCTACTCTCTAATACTTGGTTTTCTTTTCTAGTCTTCCTTCTATTGCCACAGTATTTTTTTATTTTTTAATTTTTATTTATTTTTTTTGCTAGCAGGCTCAATTTTTCTAACAGTTAGCTATTGGAGCTTTCTTTATTATGATACACTTTTCTGAAATCCCTAGACTCTTCTATTTCTTAGGTCCACCTTATAAGATAGTGAGTTCATCAAACAGATAACCTAGAGTATTTATTGAATGTTCACTGTGTGAACAGGAATGACCAAGGTACGATGCAGAAATACTTATGGTCCATTTGGGAGAAAGAGCATGAAAATGACAAAGGAACAGAAATGAAGTGAACAATGTCAATAAGTGGCTCCAGATGGACAGTTGAGGGATATCCAGTTGGATCAGATTCATCATGGGAGATATTCTGGAGCAACTGAGAGTGGAGGATTGAAGGAAGGAGTGGAGTAAGACCGGCCGGGAACTGGAAAGGGGGCTCTCTCTGTTGGCCCACGGAGTCATAATGAGGTTCACAGAGGGAGTTCTGCTTCTAGCAGCCACTTTAAGAGCAGCGTTTATATCGCTTGAGTCCTAAGTGCTGGATCAGTTTCCTAGCCTAGTCAGAACCTGTGTTGTCAACTGTGCACCCCACAATAGTTCATTAAATCCTTTCAGCTGGACATCTCTAGGGAAACTACGTGGTGGGTGTGTACATTCATTTGCCTGGAGAGTTTGGAGACACAGTAGCTTTAGAAAAATTTTCTTTGCTAAAAAAATTTTGTTCCTGAAATCTGTTCTTTGTGAAAAAAAAATCACATCTTCCCATTTATAAAATCAGATTGAATATAGAAAGTGGAGTTTCCAAAAACACATGCTCAACATATTTCTTGCTTTCTCAAGGTGATAAACAATAGTTGATGAACTGCAAACCACTGTGAATTATAGAAGCTCTCTGTTAACCCAGGGGGGATTTTAACAGATTTTTTAAGCTTCTGTCTCTTAACTCTGATTTTCTTCTCCTGGTAAGTAGATAAGTAGAGTTAACCTCACAGTCAGACAAAACACTCCTTCTGATCCTTGTTTTCTGTCTCTGGGAAGCTTGGGTCCTTACTACACTAAACTTTTAGCAGTTTATAGAATGTGCCAGGCATTCAAATACCTTCTTGCTTTTGCCTATGCTGTAACCTTTGCCTTGAGTTCTCCTCCCTGCATTCTCTCATGAGAAAATACCTTCTTCTTATACTCAAAAGTCACCTCGTCTCTGACAACAGCCCATTCTTTCTTTTTTTAGAACTAAGCTCTTTTCCACTGTGTTCTCCAAGCACCTTGATCAGATCTCCTTTACAGACTTAGGGTACCATGTCATCCTTTAGAGAGGGCATGTTCTCACACCCTACCCTATTTGAACTCTTTAGGACTATGGATGTGATTTATTATACTTGTATCTTTAATGCTTTTTACCACAAAGGGCAGAAAGTAGGTGTTCACATCATTCTTATGAAACAAGAATCAATAATTTGCTTTTCGTGGCTCCTTCATTTCTCTAGGACACCATTTCACCTTTTATAGGTTCTAGACAAAAAGCGAGATATCATCTGAATATGTGTAACACTGCATAGAATTTCAAAACTTCCAATGAACTTGGGATTATTTTGATCTCAGATTCTTTGAACACTTATTATATCGAATTTCCTTTGGCAGTTTAAACACGTGAAAGTTTGTGTTAACATTTCCTCAACTCCCATAGCAGACTTTATTATTTCTTTTGCATGTTCATTAAAGTGTCCAAAAATATAGGGGTTCTGACAGATATTTGATATAAAAAGTAGTGAATAAGTTTGATATTGCAAAATAAAAGTATATGGCAAAGTTGGTTATTTCATATATTGCTTTCTAGTTAAACATATATTTTACTGTTTTATTTTCCAAACAATACATATAGTCAGCACTATGCATTCATCCTTTTCCTTCCTCTTGGGTGTTTTATTTGCATTTTATATTTATATTCTAAAATTCTTAAGTATAAACATTCTTGCGACTTGTTGATGAACTTATGAAAATGACTAGAATGTAGATAATGTTTATGTGCATATGTATATTTTTGTACATATTTAGGATTTATGTAGAATACTAATTTATTATCAGTTAGGAGGTTTTAGAGCTAAATGCTATGAACACTTTCAAGAGTTTAGTAATCCAGTGTTGAAAATAAGAATTCATATGTAACTGAAGGAGAAGTGCCCCCCCCAAAAAAGCCATGAAAGTAGAAGAAATATTTCCTAACTCATTCTTTGAAGCCAGAATTACTCTGATACCCAAACAAGACAAAGATATTGTAAGAAAAAAACTACAGACTAATATCTCTTAAGAAATCCTCAGCAAAACATTATCAAGTCAAACCCAGTAAGTTGTAAAAAGAATTACATACTATAGTTAAGTGGGATTTATCACAAGTATGCAAGACTGTTTCAACATTTGAAAATCAATTAATGCAATCCATCACATCAAGAGGCTAAGGAAGAAAAATCACATGGACATATCAATAGATGAAGAAAAAGTATTTGACAAAATTCAATAATCATACATGATAAAAACTCTCAGCAAACTAGGACTAGAGGGAACTTCCTTAATCGGATAAAAATCTTCTATAAAAAAAGCTATAGCTAACATTATACTTAATGTTGAGCAACTTGATGCTTTTCCATTACTATCAGAAACAAGTCAAGAATGTTTCCTTTCACTGCCTTTCAACATTGTAGTAAAAAAATCCTAACTAATGCAATAAGACAAGAAAAAGAAATAAAATATACAGAAGGAAGAAGTAAAACTCTCTAGGCCAGCTCCAAAATGGCAGGCCAGAGACATCATCAGTTGGAGCATCTCAATAAGAAGAAGAAGTTTCAGATGAAAGAGAAAAAACAAACAGATTGACAAACATAGATCAGATGAGGGTCTGAAGGAAGGGTACCAGAGCCTTCAGGAGACTCCATAGGAAGAGGTTGCAGAGCAAAACTGCAAGGAGAAAGGTATCCATGGAGGTTAACCCCAAAGAAGCTTGGAGACCAGTGAGAAGGGTAGACCAGTGAAAGTGGTTAGTTTCTCCCTCCCTCATATCTCATACAGTCAGTGTGATCCTGCGCTGCTGGAAAGAACTTCTGCCCACATGTGCCCAGAGATTGCTCCCAGATGAGCTGGGAGATTCTTGTGGACAGGGCACCTGCCTCCCATCCCTGCAGGGGCACCTCTGGCCCCACAGACCTGAGCCCAGATGGCAGGGGCCATATCGCTTCTCTACCCACCAGGCGCCATTGCCCTCCCCAGGGGGCTTTAATTCCTCAGACTTCATTTTGCTTGTCCCCACACAGACAGTTCCTAATTTTGGTACAGACTACAGGAGCCAGGGGGTCCAGTGGATCCCAGGTAATCTGCGTGACTCCAGAGTCTGATCATTCTGGGTGGACTGCCTCCCAGAGAGAGGGGTGGGGACAACTACTAGAGTGCTGGCTTTCCTCCACCCAGACTCTTTTTCTCCCCTTCCTCTTCCCCAACAAAGGCTGCTGAGAGAGACAAATTGAACCACCACATGGAAACTTCCACAGGGAGTAGTACTCACACCTTTCCTTTTGGGGTCCTACAACAGACTGAGGAGTACTTAGACTGTAAACTCCCTGCCTGACAGACCTTCCTGGTGCTGCTTGCCTGGCAGACCCATCAGAGTGGGGCATGCCCGAGGTGGAGGGACATCGAACCAGCTTGAGCACTTTATGGGTCACTTGGGACCAGTGCACTTCTCCCGGGCATGGTCAGGGATTAATTTCTGGGACCCAAGGGATAGGCCCACAGGCCAAATTCTGTACCCCTAGGTCTCAATCCCAGTGGCACAGAGGGGATATTTGTGAATTAGTCTCAGGACTAATTAGTCTCAGGTGGGGGTGCCCACAGGTGCAGATCAGGGGCAAGAGTGCAGTGTGGGTCCTAGCTGTGGTGGGCTTGCAGGGCACCCCTCCTGCAGGCCTACATCATATATGAAGGACCAAATATGGTCTTGCCTGCTGGCAGAGGCCTGGTATAAACTGCAAAATAAGGTAGGGTGGAAAGGAGTGAGACCTGCTCCAGACTGCTGGATTGTGGGTCTCAGATAGCCCTGACTCCACACAAAGACTTTCTGGTTGAGTGGGGCCACTTCAGCCCCTTCCTGGCAGTTTTTCCCAGAGGTGGGGAATGGACCTTTGTCCCCTGCTGAAGCAGATTCCTGGCCAGCATTTGTGGAGCTTGAGAACAGTTTCAATCAACCCAGCCCCACCCAACCTCACTCCCCCACATGTAGTGGAGAGTAAGGACACACCTGAAAGTTCCAGGTCCATGGCAACCACCTGGGGCATTAGAGTGCTTCTCCTGAGGAGCTAAAGCTGGTCACAGGATGCCAAAAAAAAAAAAAAAAATTACAGCTTATTCCTTCAGGCAAGAGCTGTCTACTGAGAGGGAGGCCAATTTGCATGCCTTTACAGCATTTACAGACTCAATCATATAGGGTGTAGTTGATTCTCTCTCACAGGCACCACCTACTGACTCAGAGATTAGACTCAGTGTGTCATTATGTAAACTAAAGAAAATCCAAAGGTAAGAAGAAACAGCTGCTCCAGATGAAAAGGAATCAGAGAAAGGACTCCAGAAGTATGAAGAATTAGAGTGAAAGGATACCTCTGAAAGGGAACATCAGCTCTCTGGCAATACCAACCAAAATCAGAATATTGCAATGATAGAAGAATTTTGAACATGGATTGTAAGGAAGCTCGATGAAATATAGGATAAAATAGAAACCCAACACAAAGAAACCACAAAAACAATGCAGGAAATGAATGAAAAGTTCACTAAGGAAATTGAAATGTTAAAGAAAAATTGAACAGAACTTCTAGAAATGAAAAATTCATTCAAGGAATTACAAAACACAGTGGAAAGCCTTAAGAACAGGTAGATCAGGCAGAAGAAAGAATCCCAGAGCTTGAAGTCAATATCTTTCAATTAAACAAGTCAGTCACAGAGACAGAGCAGAGAAATAAGATGAAAGAGCAAAGCCTACAAGAAATATGGGATTATGTAAAGAGGCCTAACATAGGAATCATAGCCATCCCTCAGGATGAAGAAAAAAATATACATGGGTTAGATAATTATTTTGAGAGAATAATTGAGGAAAATTTCCTTGGCCTTGCTAGAAATCTAGACATCCAGGTACAAGAAGCTCAAAGGACTCCTGGGAGATTCATTCAAAGAGGTAATCACCATGACATCCAGTCATTAGACTGGCCAAAATAAACACAAAAGAGGCACTCCTACAAGCTGTAAGGCAAAAGTAGCAGGCAGCTTACAAAGGAAAATCCATCAGACTAACTGCAGATTTATCAACTGAGACCTTACAAGCCAGAAGACTGGGGCCCCATTTTCAGTCTTCTCAAACAGAATAATGGCCAGCCTAGAATTTTGTATCCTACCAAACTAAGCTTCCCGTATGAGGAGGAAATAAAGACTTTCTCAGACAAACAGATACTGAGGGCATTTTTCAAGACAAGACCTGCCCTACAGGAAGTACTCAGAACTGCATTATACATGGATCAGCACAGTAGACATCCATCAGTGTAAAATCAGCCAAAAGGTAAAAGTTAAAGGTCAAATACCACAATGGCTCAGGAGAGAAAACAAAATTCAACTCAGAGAATTGAATTTTGTTCAGAGAGAACAAAATTCAACTCAGCAAGATGAACAGAAATCCACCCCACTTATAAATTCTTTCAATAAATGTTAATATCTTGAACTCCCCACTGAAGAGACATAAGCTGGCTGAATGGATAAAAAAAATACAGGCCAAGGAACTGCTGTCTCCAGGAAACATATCTAACCTACAAGGACTCATTCAGACTCAAGGTGAAGGGATGGAAAACAATATTCCATGCAAATGAAAACCAAAAGAAAGCTGATATAGCAGTTCTCATATCAGATTACATAGACTTCAAATCAACAAATGTAATGAAAGACTAAGATGTTGATTATATAATGGTAAAAGAAATAATTCAATAAGAAGACGTAACAATTCTTAATATTTATATACTTAACACAGATGCACCCAGATTCGTAAAGCAAATCCTACTTGATCTAAACAAAATGATAAACAACAGCACCATAATAGCTGGGGACTTTCACACCCCTGACAGAAGAGGACAGATCCTCCAAACAGAAAATAAACAAAGAAACAATGTACTTAAACAAAACTCTAGAAAAACTTTGCAGAGAAGTTATTTACAGAACAGTCTACTCCAAAGCCACTAAATATACATTCTTCTCATCAGATCGTGAAACATTTTCTAAGACTGATCACATCCCACAAAACATGTCTCAAAAAATTTTAAAAAAATAGAAATTATACCATATATCTTCTCAACCACAATGGAATAGAATTAGAAATCAATGCCAACAGAAACAGTCACCTCTACATAAAGTCAGAGAAACTAAGCCATGTACTGCTGAATGGTAGTCAGGTCAAGGAGGAAATTAAGATAGAAATTAAAAGATTCTTTAAACTAATAACACAAGTTATTAAAATCTGTGGTACAGCTAAAAAGTCCTGAGAGGAAAATTCATAGCCACAAATGTATCATCCAAAAGACAGAAAGATCACAAAACTATAATCTAATAAATTATCTCAAAGAACTGGAAAACCACAAAGCAAAGCAAAAAGAACAAATTGGGAGGCATTAATTTACCAGACTTCAAGCTATACTACAAGGCTATAGTCACCAAAACAGAATAGTAGTGATACAAGAACAGAAACATAGATCAATGGATCAGCACAGAGAACCCAGATATATTAATAAAACCATCATCATATCACCATCTGATTGTTGACAAAGCAGACAAAAATGTGCACTAGGGAAAAGAATCCCTATTCAATAAATGGTGTTGGCAAAAATGGATGGACACATGCAGAAGACTGAAATAGGATCCACACCTCTCACCACTCACAAAAATCAACCCATGATGGATAACAGAGTTAAACCTAAGACATGAAACCATAAAAATTGTAGAAGAAAATGTTGTAAAAACTCTTATAGGAATCAGCCTAGGCAAAGAATTTATGAAGAAGATCCCAAAAGCAATCACAGCAACAACAAAAATAAATAAATGAGATTTGATCAAATTAAAAAGCTTCTACACAGCCAAAGAAACTATCTCTAGAGTGAATAAACAATTTCCAGAATGGGAGAAAATGTTTGCATGCTATACATCCAGTAAATGGCTGATAACTAGAATCTATAAAGAACTCAAGCAAATCAGCAAGAAAAAAATCAGAGCCCATTAAAAATTGATGAAAAGACATGAACAGAAACTTTTCAAAACAAGATAGACTTATGGCCAACAAACATATGAAAAAATGTTCAACAGCTCTAATCATCAAGGAAATGCAAATTAAAACCACAATGAGATATCACTTAACTACAGTGAGAATGGCTTTTATCAAAAAGTCCCAAAACAACAAATACTGGTATAGATGCAGAGAGATAGGAATACTCATATACTTCTGGTGGGACTACAAACTAGTACATCTTTATGGAAAATAGTGTGGAGATACCTCAAAGAACTAAAAGTAGAATTACCATTTGATCCTGCAATCCCACTACTGGGTATTTACCCAAAGGAAAAAAAAACATTCTATAAAAAAGACACCTGCACTCAACTGTTTATAGCAGCACAATTCACAATTGCACACATGTTGAAACAACTCAAGTGCCTATCAATATATGAGTGGATTAATAAAACGTAGCATATATATACCATGGAGTACTACTCAGCCATAAAAAATGTTGGAGAACTAATATCTTTTGTATTAACCTGGATGGAACTTGAGACCATTTTTCTAAGTGACGTATTACAAGAATCAAAAAACAAACACCACGTGTACTCACCATTAAATTGGAACTATGCAATCAACACTTCTGTATACATATGGAAATAACATTCATTGGAAATCAAGCAGATGGGAGGAAGAGGGAATGGGTAAATTCACACCTAATGGGTATAATGCACACTATCTGGTGGAAGGACACACTTAGTACTTTGACTCAAATGGTACAAAAGCAATTTTTGTAATCAAAACATTTGTATGCCTGTAATATTCTGAAATTAAATGAATAAGTGATAAGTAAATTCCACATCTTAGACCATCAAAAAAAAAAAAACGACATAAAACTATCTTTGTTCACAGATGTCATGTTTTGTCTAGGTAGAAAATCCAAAAGAATCAACAACAACAAACTCCAAAAACAAAACAAAGCAAAACCAATAAACACTCTTAGAACTAATAAGCCATTATAACAAGGTTATTGGATGTAACATTAATATACAAAAGACAATTGCTTTCCTATATGCCAGCAATAAACAAATGGAATTTGAAATTAAAAATATATTACCATTTACATTAGCACCCTCCAATAAAATACTTAGGTATAAATCTGACAAAATATGTACAGGATCTATTTGAGTAAAACAACAAAACTCTGATGAAAGATATCAAACAAGAACTAAATACATGGAGACATAATCTATGCTCACGAAGAGAAAGACTCAATATTGTAAAAATGCCAGTTCTTCCCAACTTGATCTATGGATTCAATACAATCACAATAAAAATCCCAGCAAGTTTTTTTTTTTTTTGAATATTGGCAAACTAATTCTAAAGTTTATATGGAGAAGCAAAAGACGCAAAATGTCAACTCAATATTGGAGGGGAAGAACAAAGTCAGAACTAACTCTAACTTCAAGTCTTACTATAAAGCAACAGTAATCAAGACAATGTTGTACTGGCAAAAGAATAGACAAGTTGACTGACATGACAGAATAGAAATCTCAGAAATAAAGTCATGTAAATATAGTCAACTTATCTTTGACAAAAGATCAAAGGCAAAATACGATGAAGCAAAGATATTTTTTCAATAAATAGTGCAGGAACAACAGGATGTCCACGTGCAAAAAATTTAAAAAAATAAATAAATCTAGTTATAGACCTTACACCATTTATGAAAATGAACTCAAAATGGATTATGTACCTAAGAATAACAGAAAAAAACTATAAAACTTGTAAAAGATAACATAGGAGAAACCTAGATGACTTTGGGTATGGTTATGACTTTTTAGATACAATAAAAAAGACTCAACCCTTGAAAAAAATAATTGATAAAGTGGGCTTCATTAAAATTAAAAACTTCTGCTCTGTGAAAGACAATGTCAAAAGAATAAGAAGACAGGCCACAGACTAAAAGAGAAAATATTTTCAAAAGACATATCAGATAAAGGACTGTTACTGAAAATATAAAAAAGAACTCTTAAAACTTAGCAATAAGAAAATGAACAACTCAGTTAAAAAATAGGGACAAAAGACCTGAATAGACACTTTACCAGAGAAAACATACAGAGGACAAGTAAGCATATGAATATATGTTCAACATCATATGTCATTAGGAAATTGCAAATTAAAACATCAATGAGATATCTCTTCATATCTATTAGAGTGGCCAAAATCCAGAACACTGATAACACCAAAAGCTGGTGAGAATATGGAGCAACAGGAACTCTCATTCATTGCTGATGAGAATGCAAAATGGTATAGCTACTTAGGAAGACAGGTTGACGGTTTCTTATAAAACTAAACATACTCTTATCACACGATCAGCAATTGCATTCCTTGATATGTACCCAAATGAGTTGAAAATTTATGTTCACACAGATACCTGCACAAGGATGTGTGTAGATGCAGTATTCATAATTGCCAAAACTTGTAAGCAACTAAGATGCCCTTCAGTAGGTGAGTGGATAAACTAGTGGATAAACTAGAACTTCTCGTACATGTCGACAATGGAATATTACTCAGCACTCACGAGCAGTGAGCTGCCAAATCATGCAAATATATAGAGGAAACTTAAATGGATATTACTAAGTGAAAGAAACCAATCTGGAAAAGCTACATACTTATGATTCTAACTATATGACATTCTAGAAAATGTGAAACTATAGACACAGTAAAATGATTAATGATTGCTAGGGGTTGGAGGAAGGGAAATATGAACAGGCAGGCACAGAGAATATTTAGGGCAGTATTCTGTTTTGTATGATACTATAATGGTGGATACATGTCATTATACAGTTGTCAAAGCCCATGGAGTGTACAACACCAAGAGTTAACACTATTGTAAACTATGGACTTTGGGTAATAATAATGTTTATCCATTGTAACAAACGTATTACTTTGGTGTGTGATATTAATAGTGGTAGAGGTTGTATACAAGTGGAGATGGGGGCTGTATGGTAATTCTATACATCACAATTTTCCTGTCAACCTAAAACTCCTCTAAAAAAGAGAGTTTATTAAGAAAGCCAAAAGTAAGTACAAAAGTATATGCATATGTCTTTTAAAGAACTTCAATCATAATAAGAGAAATACAAATTAAAACCATACCAAAATACAGTTTCTTATCTCTCAAGTTGCTCCAATTAAAAATCTAGATGACACAGTCAGTGAGGCTATGAAACACCTCAGACGTTTCATTATGGAATGCAAAATGGTACAATACCTATGAATGGAAGTCTGACATCAGGCAATACAATGACATAAATATTTAACCTTTCACCCTAGGAAATCTTCACTATGAGTTTGATGACAAATCTATAAGAATATGAAATATCATATGCAAAATATCATACGACATGGCATTGTTTGTAATACTAACATACACATCCATAGGAGATTGGTGAATATCATATGGTATATCCACACAATATAACCCTATGCAGTCATGAAACAACCAAACAAAACCAAGAAAGGTCCTTACGGCATTAACTGATTTATAAGATGCTGTTATGTGAAAAAATCAAGATACAAAAGAGTGTATCATGTGATCATCTATTTTTTTGGTAAAAAATCCACAGAAAGAATAAATCAGAAACTAATGAAAATGTTTACCTAAGGGGGCATTGGGGGAACTATGATACAATGAAAATTTTTTTGAGAATATATTTTATATGGTTCTGAATTTTAAATCATATAAAAATTTTAAATATTCAAAAATTAAATTTAATGAAAAAGGGTGAAAGAAATCTAAATTCTCTAACTGATTACAAGCAGTAACAATGGACTTAATTGTATATCAAATTATTCTATAACCACTTAGGGAAAATAATGCATTTAAGTAACTTTTGCTCACAATACTCTGTAAATCCTTAGTGAGATATAGTGTACAAGAACAATGTAGTCAAATCTGGCACCTTACTTAGTTGTTTTGCTATTATGAATGGTATTTTGTGCATTGGTGCAATGCGTAAATGTATTAACGTTGCTAGAAGCCAGAGTTTCTACTGTGGAAGCAGAGAGAAACAAGTATGAAACGGAGAAGGTGAAGAGGAAACTGTGGTGGTGGATTTGAATTAGAGGTATCTGTATGAGTACATGTAAACTCATGATTTAAAAATTTTATAGTGATTTTAAAGCTTAATGGCATTTGCTTCTTTGGTTGTTTATTTTGAAACATAGGAATATATCGCCCCACCCCCCAACCTCCCACCCTGTCCCAATTCTGTCTACTAAACTGCCTGAAATCAGTTACATTCAAGGAATAATCAGCACACCTAGAACCCAGATCTTGTTTCTAAACAGCATTCTCTGCTAAAGGGAACCAGAGTTTTTGGAGAAAGGCTGATTCTTCCAGGGGCAGAAAACATACATGGTAAGCCTCAGACACCATGTGCCAGAAATCAAGGAAGTGCTCAAATCCAAATGGGCATGTCAAAAGAATAAAAGGGCTAGCTTGAAGGCTTCCCCCAGGCAAGTTATGTACAATTTGGCATCTAAATAATAGCAATAATATTAACAGCAATGGATTAAAACACATAGGAAAAAGAAATCCAAGAAATGAGAGAGAGAGAGATCAGAGAGAGAGACAGACAGAGACAGAGAGAGAGAGAGAGAGAGAGAGAGAGAGAGAGAGAGAGAGAAATGGGGAAAGGTTTTTCTATATAGATGAATGCCATATAATAAATCTAGAATGAATGATAGAATTAGAAAATCACCATTTTGCATCTCCCCAATGTAATAAGTGATTTAGGCAAGAATTATCAATGGATGACAATACTACTGGATGAATCTTTACTGGGGAATAAGATAGTCATGTAATCTCAAAGTATCATTCCTTAGATTACCAATTAATTACAAAAAGAAAATTGTGCTCTGTTATAAAGACATCTGACAGTCACCAGCTGAAATAAATGGCCAAACTTTGTACTACCCATAGTGGGACAGCCTGACATGTATACCTCTTGATATAATGTAATAAAAAGCATATAACTCATTTCCATAACATTCCAGACTAAAATCTTTAACCTGAGTCTAATTATGAGGAATATATGAAACTAATCCAAAATGTGTGATATATTTTTTAAGACAACTGACCTGCAACCTTCCAAACCTGTTCTAAAATCAGAGAAGATGAGGGCAATGTTACAGTTCAGGAGTCAGCAAAATTTTTCTATAAAGGGCAGATAGCAAATATTTCATCCTTGTGGTTTACGTAAGGTCTCTGTTGCATATTCTTCTTTCTTTTATTCTTTTGTTCTTATAGTTTGGTTTTACAACTGTTTAAAAATTTAAAATTCTTCTTGACTTGAGATACAAGAACAAATCATGCAGAATTCGTTCATGGGTCATAGTGTGATAACTTCTAGGTTAAAAGAAAATGAAGAGACATAACAACCAAATGCAATTTATGAAATTTGGAGCCTAGATTGAAAAACAAAGCATCTATAACTATCCTCTGGGAATAACAGGGGAAATTTAAATGTGGTCTGTATATTTGAATATATTTTTGAATCATTGCTGCCTTTTGAAGATGTGATCATAATATTACAGTTATACTGGAAGATGTTCTTCTTAGGTGATGTCTGCTGAAATATTCTGAAGTGAAGTGTCATGATGACCATAACATACTTTCAAATGTTTCAAGGAAGGAAACAGAAATAAAAGATACTAAGAACCAATAAGTATTCTTAAATGATTGAATGAATATTCATCCAATTTACCCATTCTTTTGCAAATGTACCTGGAGAGCTGAAGGATCACAAAAATCAGTGGCCAGATTCCATGCAGGAATGGATGAAATCAAACCTCTAGAATTGAGTCTAGATTTGATTTATTGGTATGTGAAGATTTGGATCATATTTGAGTGGTCAAAGAGGAAGGAAAAAATTGATTAGCTTTAGAGTAAAAGAGAGGTATTAAGAGAAATCATAATGACAAATTAGTTTGTGAGTTTCAAATCAGAATACTGGATCTTTAGGGACTATGGAGAGTGTTACTCAAACCTGTTCATTTTGCAGATAAAGAAACCACCACCTAGATGGGTTTATTCTGGCCCAAATTTATCAAGTAGTTAGTGTAAGAACAGTACATCTGTTTTTCCACTGTACCATGGCTGCTTAGTATAGCTCAAAGTTTATACATTTGATAAAGCCCTCATTTGCCTTAATTTATAAGATTAGCTTTCCTACCAATCCCTTCAAACACAGAAAAATGTTCAATAGTTCTTTTTTCCTACTTGTGACTAGCGATAGATAAAAACAGAATAAATAAGAAGTTGAGTAATTTGCTGGAAGTTATCCAGTAAATTCAGGCTAGTGTGTGGACATTTTGGTAAATGTTTGGCAAATTTTGGTACCAAAATGCGAATCATTTTGGTAAAATGATTCTTAAATATCCAGCCCTTCCCTCTAACATAAATAAAACAAAACAAGTCAAACACAGAGGGCACTCAGCATTGTGAAGGCAGAGAAAGTGACCATGGTGTTTTGTTTTTTTTATATGTTTGTGATTTACATTGTAAAGCATAGCAGTATTTGGAGCCCAGATGTATTTGCAAAAATCTGATGATCTTGTAGAGGTTCCTTCCTAAGTCAGAACAGCTTTTCCTTCCTGTCCCAATGCAAGTGGAACTTGATGGCACCTGATGGATGATTAAATAAACCACATTCAAAGCTAAGGGAAATACAAGTTGGTATCATGGGAAAGGGAGGAATTAGAGGGATGTAAGGCACAGAAAAGCCACAGTGCAAAGACACTCAGCAGAGAAGATGTGAAGTGGAGTTTTCCTCCCCTCTAGAGACAACAAGAGGATAATTTCATGGTTGGCTTTCAGAGAAAGAGTGAAGAACCCAGGGGCTTTGAAGATCCACTTTCATTTGATAGATGTGAATTCCCTCCAGTTTTATATTCAAAATTACTCCTTCATTTGAAAAAAAGAGAAATTGCAGGGATTTGTGTGTTGATCGTATACTTAAATCTCTAGTAGCTAGGATTATTAAAGTTCCAATTAGCTTATATTGGAGTTTGACATCGAAAGACACCTCTATTTAAAAGAGGTTGCTGTGTGGTCGGTTCTGCAGATAGCTTTGATGTCTTTAGCAAAAGGTGTCTTTTCAATGTAAAAAGAATGAAGCAGTGGCCGCCCATGGCTGCCTTCAGTGTGAGAATGTGCTGGAATATTTTATTGTTGGGTTGGCATTGAAGTCTGCTGTGAAATGATTTTTATGAATGCTATTCCCTAGGAGGCTCACAGAACTGAGAATTTCATGTCATGAGGCCATGATCCCAGGGAAGGGAAATGAAATAAATAAAGGTCTTGGGGAATTATGCTCTATAGGATATATTTTCTTCTCAAAATGAGTCCATAGTTCACTTTGATGGTGAGTTTAAATGGATCATACAAGAGCAGAAAAATACATCTATCTTTAAGTGGTAACAAAGTTCCATTTAAGAATTTCTTCCATAAAAATAATATCTGAGGTCTAAAATTCAAGAGAAAAAATAAGACGAGAAAAGAGAATAGTTACTACATGTGATAGAGGGAGATGGCTTAATGTATAGTTTAAAAGCTTTTGATTTAATGAAATTCATATTTAAGAAATGGAAAAATGGCAATTTAGAGCTTCCTATTCTAGAAGGTTATATGCTTGAGGGTTATTTTCTAACAGCCATATTGAAAGGGTTTCTCCTTAAGGAGAAAGAGGCTAATTTCAAGAAGGAAGAGCCAAGAATGGTTGCCCACAGCTGCAGACCAAGGCACTGACTCTACTTGAAGCAGAACGGAGACAACTGCTGGTTATGTTCTGGGTCAATGCAATCATCTCTACAGCAGCGTAATTTGAGAAGACGTCTCAAAATATGGATTCCTACACTCTGACCCCATAGAAATTCTGAACAAATGTTCAGTAAGTCCAGCTCAAGGAAACTTTATAATTATCTTCCAGGTAATGTTGGGGAGGAGGAACATTTTAGACACAGTGAGAGAGCAATAATTAATAAAAGCTTCATGTTCAAATACGAGACACAGACATTCTTCAAACATTCATATCCTGAAAGACTATTAGATTGACGCATTCATTGCTAATAATGATTTGGACAACTCTTTGTAATGTGGATTAGAACTATGAATAATTGAGACCTTTGTAGTCATAGTAGAACCTAATTGATTGAAATCTAAGAATAATAAATACAGGATTTTAAAATCTGTAATAAAAGGAAAAGAAGATTCTAGAGTAAGTTTTTTCTATCAGGGTGTTATGAGAGTCAAATGATGTATTTGATGAGAAAACACTGAAAAACCCAATGCAAATATTAGAAAAAAATTAATTAATGCCAAGAACTAGTAAATGCTCAATATATGTACTTTCAATGGATTATTAAGCACTTAAAATTATCTGTTTATAATTCTTTTCCTGTTCTATTACATAGATATTCTATAAATTTGCTGGTAAAATGAGGCAAATAATAGCAAACATAAACATTGCAGGAGATAATGTGGAATGCCAATAGTCAAGTGAATCAGGAATGTTATGGTAGTGCCAATAAACAAAGACAATGCTAAAATATACAGGTTGCTATAATTCTTTATGTCTCCTCTAAGAAATAATCCTTTAGAATACATTCTAAATTCAGGTTGTAGGTTTCTGTCCAGCATTTAAGGGCCAAGATTTTGGAGATTCCAACATAAATATATAATAAGACCAGAACAATGACTATTCTAAGAATAGTGAGGACTATATGAGGACATAATACAAAATGCTTTACCTGCTTTAGCACCTTTTGTTTCCACAACTCTGTAGAGTAAACTTTTTCTTATTAAAAGCAAGGCTAAGTAACTGGCCCAAGGTCATGCAGATAATAGCTAACAGAGCTAATGCTAATTCCACTTAGTAATCTTAACCAGGACTCTAGCATTGTAGCTCAAATTATTATCAAGAAGGCACAGGTCCCCCTTTCTATGTGGCCATGGGGTAGTCACCAAATTCTACATGTAAGTAGCCCTGGTTCAGTGCTGGTTTGAGGGGACCATGAGTCTTTAGGGTCCTTTTGTTTTGTGTTGACTGTGAGGGGGGACTCATATTTTAGAGGATTTTGGTTTTAACACCCTCTCCCAGTGGGTGGATGTTGAAGGTAGACAGAGAAGAAGGAAAGTTCGGATTCTTGCCCAAGGCAGGTATGTAGGGACCCTAGTCAATGTGCCTGCACAGGCTTTCAGAAGAACCCTTAAGGTGGCTGAAATGATTGGCTCCCCCTCCTATGTCCAATTTGCTGAATTGCGCTTATCTAAAGAGTATAAATGTGGACAAAAAAATTGTTCCCCTGAATCAGAGAAAGATGAATAGGACTGATGCTAAGAAATGTTCTCCACATTTGACTGTAATTGGAGATTTTAGTAATCTATTCAGAATTACTTTTAAAAGTCTTCAAAGTCAAAGACCACACAAAAATATTCAAAGGAGTTCGAAGTAGTTGTATCAGTCATCTTCCTGTCTACACAATTCCCAGCTGAGCAAAATTATGACACAAAGTTTGGAGAGCAGAGTTGTGATTTACTACAGTGGTTCCCAAAGAGATCCATCAAATGAAGATGGCAATGCAAACAGCTCATCTGGAATTTTTATTGTGAATTGAAATTTATACACAATACATAATCACTTTTTTATTAGGGTACTCCCAAAGTCAAATAGAAAATAGTGGGAAAGCAAGATTAAAAAAAACCAAAACACCCAACAGAAACACCAGCATATTCTATTCAACCTCTGCTTTAAATATTTTAATAGATATCTCAAGCCACTCAAACCTGAACTTACCTCTCACTCAAGTGACCTCCCATCTCTCACCTCAATTACCACTTTACAAAGTTTCCTCTCTTCCTCATCCCATTTAAAAAATGGTTTGGGCATTCAGTTTGTGAAGGACAGAATGAACTAGACAATTAGGATATGATTCTTTACATGCCCTCCAATATCTATATCTACTCAGTCAAAAGGGGCAGACGGGAGGGGGAGGAGGGGACGGGTATATACATACATAATGAGCATAATGAGTGCGAAGCGCACCATCTGGGGGCTGGACATGCTTGACGCTCTGACTCCGGTGGGGAAGGGGGGGAAGGCAACACACGTAACCTAAACATTTGTACCCCCACAATATGCTGAACTAAAATAAATAAATAAATAAAAATAAATAAAAAATAAAATTAAAAAAAATAGCACTGGCAATTCCACATATAAAAACCTCTCAAATCCGCCTGTTCTTCTCCATTATCATTGCCACTGGCTATTTAATTCCAGCCCTAAACACCATTGGCTTACCATAGTCTCCTATTTCCCCCATTCCTTGCATATCTTGAATATACCTCCTAAGCTGCTACCACAGTTATTTTTCTTTTTCAAAATCACATATCTAATCATCACAGGTTCCTAGTTAGAACACTTTAATGTATCCCCATGACCTAGAGGATAAAGTCTTAACTCTTAAGCAAGGTATTTAGGCTTCTTTACAATCTATCCTCAGTCTACAGTACTTGTTTTCTGTGGTTCTCCTCAGATCCCTGCCCCCAAGCCCACTCTTTAGATACGAGGTAGCGCATCCTTTTATAAATAGGTGATTCAGAGTTAATGGTGCATCAGAATTACCTAGACGACAGACTGAAACACAGACTGCTGGGCCCTAGCCCCAGAATATCTTATTCAGAAGATCTGAACTAGGGCCCAAGTCTGCATTTCTAACAAGTTCCCATGCAATGCTGATGATGTTGGTTTCGAGACTAACACTTCCAGAGACCAACACTTTGTGGTCTGGAGACCACACTTTGAGAATTTCTTCTTTAAAGCAAGCCAGATTTTCTACAAGGTGAAATCATTTGATTCAGCTCAAAAATCCCTTTTGTTTTCTTTTTTGGTGCAGCCTCTCTTGACTACTTCCCACGCATGTGTATACCTTCTTCTAGATAGGCAAGCATTATTTATAATACATAAAGCTGTGGTTTGTTAATATGGCTGTCTTCTTCCTTTGAGCTCCTTAAGGGTAAAGAGTATATTATATTCATTTTTATATTCCCAAACTTAGCACAGTGGAGAGGAAGTCAATTTCCTTTGCTGAATGAATGCATATTGGCAATATTATATCTGCATTCCTGGCTGGGCCATTTTCCAGATGTAGAATTGGCCATGCCGTCTGTTAACTTTGAAAGCTACTGGTACATGCATTTCAGTGACCTTTTGATAACATTTCACATCTCTTAACAATTCACCAAAGGGAATTTTAAAGCAGCTCTAATCTTACATTCTAATGAACAAAAGAAACATACATGACAGGTAGTCAGAAACCAGCCTGATGAAATTCAATACAACATGAAACGAAAGACTTTAAAATTATGCTGGAAGTTTTATAGGCCCCTGTCTAACATCATTTCTTTGCTAAAGGTGTGGCTACTTGACGAAAACATAACCGGGATTTTGTGTCAGTTAAGTGAAAAGCATCAGGTGAATGAAAGAGTGACCATAACAGTGGCTTGGCAACGTGTTGACTGCAGCTGATTTATTGTTCCACCGGTTGGTTTTTCTGTGTCAACACAGTGTACAGGGCACATATGGATTTATATGATCTGTGGAGATAAGGAAAGGATTCTTAGGGAAGGCTGAACCCTTTTATTACTTTTAACTCATGATCCAAAATCACAGATTAGGCCAACTAGGTGTCAACTAAGGAGTTGGAGCCAAAATCTTCTACTTGACGGTATACCTAGTAACTGGAACTCTTGCTCAGCTTTTTAGAAGACTATTTCTTAACACATAAAGCGAGCCCCAGAGGTGTGAGACTGGGATAAGCTCGCAGAATGCTGACTGATGTGAAGCTGGAGAGGGTGGGGGTAGGAAAAGGGACTGGGCAGGAAAGAGGGCTTCAAATTTCAAAGGGCCTTGGGTGTCCTGCCACGGAGTCTGAATTTCATTCTGCAAGCAGTTGGGAGCCACTGACCTAATTCTAGATTGAGAACTAGAGAAAGTAGAAGCAGAGAGACTAATTACAAGGCCAGTGCAAAAGATTGGGACCTAGCCAATGCAAGGCATTGAAGATGGTGAAGAATATTTCAGAGAAAGAATTTATAGAACTTAATGACTTTATTTGCCAGGGTTCTCCAGAGAAACAGAACCTATACGGTGTGTGTGTGTGTGTGTGTGTGTATGTATTCATTTTAAGGAATTGTCTCACTCAAGTATGCAGGCTGGCAAGTTCAAAATCTGCAGGGTTATTCCAGCAGGCTGGAGACCCAGGGAAGAGCTGATGTTGCAGCTCAGGTCTGAAGGCTGTCTGCTGATAGAATTCCTCCTTGCCCCTGGAGAGGTTAGTCTGTGGTTCTATGAAGGCCTTTACCTGGTCAGATGAGGCCCACCCATGTTCTGGAGGGCAATTTGCTTTACTCAAAGTCTATCAATTCGTGTATCACTCTCATTTAAACACTCTCACTGAAAACACCCTCACAGAAACATCTAGAATAATGTTTTACCAGCTATCTAGGCACTGTGGTCCACCCAAGTTGACACATAAAATGAACATCACAGTGACTAATGGGATGGGGAGCTAAAGGCTGAAGAAAATAAAGGATGGATGTTTCTGCAGTTTTCATCTTAGATAATCGAGTAAATGGTGATGCTTTTAACTAAGGCAGGATTCCTGGGGCAAAGGCCAAAATTTGACTAGAGAAGATTTTTTATCATTCAAGAAACACTTATTGATCATCCACCTTGCACCAAGTAGTAAACTAAATATTTCTTCTTTTTGGTGTGTGAGGGGGAATAAGTACACAAAAAACAGCGTATGGAGATGAGCCATTCCGCAGTGGTCAAGCTGTGCTTTCAAGGCACAGACACTGACGCTCTCTAACGTGGACCAACTGCTTCACTTGTCCAAGTTTCATCTCTAAAATTAGGTTTTCTGAGAATTAGAGAATATAATTTTTACATATATAGAGTACCTAGCACATGGTAGTTCATCAGAAAATATCTCCAGGATGCTTAGCTGTGTTTTTACTGTATCTATTGTTGTAAGGAAGATAGAATGCTCAACAAATCTGAGACAGACTTTTCCTCAGTGCCATGACAGTCTCGGGGGACATGGTTGCTGGGGGGGAGGTACTAAGTGACTCTGTCTCCTGTTATAATATGCTACATGGCCCCACAGTGGCTTGAAACAGATAATATAGCTCCTAAGGGACTGTGTTAGACCTAGAGGATAACTTAGGCACTAGTCTCATTAGGGTCTATTATTCACATGTGTAAACAACATCTAAAGGACCTAGTAGTGCATATATAATATTTTATTGAGGTTCATGAAGGTCATAAATAAGTTTAAAATTTAGAAAATAAATTCAAGCCCCTTTGAAATTACTTACCCATAGCTACTAAAATTTCATGTTCATATATGCACATTCATAAATACAAACTAACTGAATCAATAAGGAAGTAAATTTTACCAGTTGATGTAATAATTTAATATAGTTTGACTATATCGTATATGAATGGACCATGTTTCAAAATTGAGGTGATGCTCTAAAACAGGGCTAACACAGGCTGCAGGCCAAACCTGTTTTGCTGCCTGTTTTTGTAAAGAAAGCTTTACTGAAACACTGCCACACTCATTTGTGTAGTCTTGTCTCTGGCTGCCTTTGCTCTACAGGGGCAGGGTTGAGTAGTTGAGACGGAGACCTTACTGATCGCAAAGCCTTTATAGAAAAAGTTTACTGATCCCCATTCTAAAGGGATTTTGGAAACACGGCTGCACCAGAGTTCAAAAAAGCCCCAATACTGTAAAGGCCAAGCATAAGGAGCAGCTATAAAACTTCATGCAGACTAGATGGAGAGGAGGCTGGGTGGAGTGGTGAGACCAGGAAAACTGGAGAGTGTGAACAGCATTCAGAGGCAATGACAGAATCCACTCTTGCTCATTTTTGCCAAAGGGAAACACAAGCCCTAGCATACTGCTTCTTCCAAAGTTAGAAAGGAAGCCAGGCTTCCATTTCTTTAATGAAATTTTCAGGTTCTGAGTCATTCTTTAGAATAAACCAAAGAAGTCTGGCCACCATTTTGTCACCTTTGGCTTAGAAACTAAGAAAACACACTACTGTGAAACCGCAGATAATAAGCGGGATGGATAAACGGTACAGCTGATTCTGATTTTACAGACGGTGTTGTCTTCCTTATACACAGGCCTCCGCGGACAGACTGAAACTGTGCAATGTAAAGAATGACAGACAGCGTGGGAGGAAAAGAAGCACCAGGCACATCCATCAATTTCAGTAGAAACCCCGTCACTTCCACGGGGCTGATGTCTGAAGAGAGACATGGCAATACCTGCAGGAGGCTGAGCAACCGAAGAGGTAGAAAAATGCGTTTACCTGAGCTGCCAAATCACAGCAGATGGTGAGATCTGAAGGGAGATAAACATTAAGGCCTAGAAAGCAAGGGATTTATCCTGTCAGCTTTCAAGGCTGGTGCAGCTGAAAGATCAGCCCAAGAACTAGATAGAAACTGCACAACAGCTATGTTTGACAAAATGAAGCCTGTCTATCGGAAGGATGATGCAGAGGTAACCTGCTGAGGGGAGTGGAATCCCTTTAGCAACGGGAAACTCCCCCAAAACTCCTGGAGTTACAGAGCAGAAATGAACCAGATGTGAGAAATTGGAAGAAAATAGGGCATGCTGCACAGCAGAAACAAACTGGCAGACAAGTGAAGTGATAACTCTCCTCAGGTAGAGCATAGAGGAGTGAGATGGCCTTGGGCTATGAGAGAATCTGAAGATTGTGGTTTGGTTTCTCTGGTTTCTAGCTCCCAAGATGGCAGGAAGGATCTTAAGTCGCTGCCCAAAGTGCTGGCTGGTGATAGAGCTGGGAGGCTGATTCTGCAGTATGATTTGAGAGGCTGCCTCCACGCCTGTCTGACTTTTCCACTCATTTATTTATTCAGTGGTTCCCTTTTGCATTTGTTTCTTAAATGACTGTTTAGCTAAGAGCCTTATTATGTGTCAGACACTGTCCTTGGTGCTGGAGAGAGCGCACTGAACGTGACAAGAGTCCCTTCCCTCCTGGAGCTTACGGTCTCTTAGAGGAGACACCACTTAATAGCTGTGTGGCCCTTTCTTCATTTTTCTTTTTTACAAAAAGGATATAATCAGCCTTATGTTTACTTACAGTAAGGTGTGAGAATTATGGAGAAATCGCTATAAAGCATAGCACAAAGTCTGTCTGAATTACTATAATTAACATTTTTTTATTTCCCAGGCTCTTTTGGTGTTATCTTGCCAGTAAGCAGATTTGATGAGGACACTCCCTTCTTTGAAGGCTTTTCATTATCTGGAGCAGGAGTCAGCAAACTTTTTCTGTAAAGGTTTAGGTAGTAAATATGTCAGGCTTCTTGGGCCATGCAGTCTCCGTCACAGCTATTTAACTCTGCCATTGCAGTGCAAAAGCCGCCATAGCAATATGTAAATGAATGTGGGTGGCTGTGTTCTAATAAAATGTTATTTACAAAAACAAGTGGTGGACCAAGACCAGCCAGCGGGCTGTGGTTAGCCAACTCCTGATCTGGTAGTCTAGGGCACAAAGTCTAAACTTTTCAGTACTGCATAGTAAAAAATGGTAATTCCATCTCATGATTCTCTATCCCTGCTATAAAAATATGAAGCTTGATATTTCCTGATTCTATAATATATTTCCTTATCTATCTTTCTAGTTTCGAACTCCTGACCTTGAGCGATCCTCCCGCCTCGGCCTCCCAGAGTGCTAGGATTACAGGCGTGAGCCACCGCGCCCGGCCTCCTTATCATCTTTCTAAAATTGATAATGTGCTCATCACAAATTAAATAATAAAGAAGTACTTAAAATTGAATGAGAGCCTACTATGCATGCTATTGCATAACCCTAATTTTCCATTCACGAGTTTATCATTTAATACATTGCTTTGATCTCATTATTTTAAAGGACTGCTTATTAACTCATTGCAGATGAGCCAGAATTTGAGCTCTGCCCTTCAAGATTCCTCACCTTGCACATATTGCTTCCTCTGCCTTAGAAGACCGTTACCTATTTGGCAATCTTCTTAAGCTCCTGAACCAGGTGAAATGTAACTTTCTCTGTAAAATTTGTCGCTCGCTCCTTGGGCAAAATTTACTCTGCTCTCATTTGCTTTATATATAAGTCCACTATAGCCCTTTAAGAGGCTTGGCGGCAGGGTGGGGGAGCGTGGCAGGCAATAATAACAGATGACATTTAATGAATGATTCCTAGATGTCATGTACTTTTAAAAGCACTTTATCTGCATTAACAACCTAAGGAATCTAGTTTCTTGATGCCATGACCAAAGCATGGATTATGATGTGTTTTACTATGGTACTCTAAATTTTAAACAAGGTGAGTTGGGTTTTTTTTTTTTTTTACATGAAAGCAAAGGAATCCTGCCTTATCTATGATATTCAGGATCACCTAGCATTGTGTACTGATCCTTGCAGGTGCAATGGAAAAGCTGGCTTGTCTCTTCTTTTAAGCACTAACTTCCCTGACCGTGGTCATCAGGCTTTAATCACTTTGGTATCACCAGGGGCCAGGATAGTAATTTGCTCATGGTGGAATCTCAGTAAATATCTGCCTAGTGAGTTAACAACTCAGCTATAGAGGTGAGATAATTTACTGGATGAAAAAGGAGCTGGGCAACTTAATACCTTTCCTGAGCCCAGTTTCTTCATCTTCTAGGGGCTTGTTGTTTTAACTGCTTTGTTGATGTAAAAGATTAGAGGTAAAGGACGTGGTGATATTACAGACTTGAGCACTAATAACTCAAGTTCCAGTCTACATAAGCTGCAGTTTTTCAGAACTCAAATGCTAAAGAGAGAGCCTTAATTTAAAACACAATCATAATATGTCAGATGGAATAGAAAAATGACAGTGGTTTTTTAGATTTTTAAAAAAGACTCTTGCACTGGGATCTATATAAAATATTCATAGGTGATCAAGCTCTGTAGAGACCTGGTTTCCTGGCAGATCATCAATACCTACTGGCTTCCTTCTTTGAACTCCATTATTCAGGTGAACAAAGGCGATGTCCACCACCACAGAAGTGAAGTCAAATTGAGTATCACACAGCACCACAAATTTCCATGTTGCTAAGAGTATGGAGTAGTAGTTGAATCTTGATTTACTGACAACTATAAGAATGGATCTCAGGATGAGCAGTAAATTAAGGGTGATCCTGAACTCATGACATTGTATTTTATGGCTTCCTGAGCGTGACAGGACAAGCCAATAATAACAACTATTATTCATAGAACCAGGTACCATGCAAAATGCATTATAAATATTTTCTCATTTAATCCCCATCACAACACTAGGATGTAGGTATTTTTATCCCCATTTTACAGATGAGTAAATTGAGACCTAGGTTAGGTCCATTAATGTGCTTATGGTTATGTCAATAGAGATAGAGTTGTATTTGAGTCTCTCTGACTCCAGGCCCATGTTATGTTTCACTGAAGCAGTCCTGACATGGGAATTCAAGCAGAAAAGTCACTTATGGCTTTCTGTTTTCTTAAGACAATCTAGATGCAGTTTCAACTCATAAATCATCATTTAGGAATGGAATCAGAAGTTCCAAGTTGTTATTCTTCAGCCCTATATCCCAAAGCATTTGATTAGTATAGCTAGTGGACATTTTGAACTTTTTATGAGTATGTAAACCTTTTCTTTTCAAAAGCCTGAGGATGTGGAAGATGACTACCTTATTGAGAAATTCCAGAAAAAGGAACAAATAGAGAAAAAAAGCAGAAAAAAGAAGGACTGGTGAGGTTTATATTCATTTTCCTCAATATGAAAGCAATTTACATAGTGACGCAATTGAGGGGCTGGTTCTGCCTTTATGTGGCTTGAGGCCAAATGAACCGTCTCCCTAACGTCCGCACACAGCTCTAGAAGAGCCAAGAAGATGCTCACGGATGCCCAGATCTCTATGCCTTCAAGAGCACGGCGGACCTTGCATGGACACATGATGCTTACTGGCTGCCACGCTGGAATTACCCCAGTGGGTGGAAGACAGCATGACTTACACCATCAGCAGCCTCTGTGAGTACAAGGCTTTCAGGAGACAATTCTGTTGGTCTCCCACGCTTCTGCACATCTTTTGAGCAGAGGCACTGACTATCTTTTCAAGGATATGTGCATAGTAAACACCCTTGGAAGACAGAGATAGTGAGCAAAGGACTGGTTTGCTTACTGTCTGGTGTAATAAAGATAATGCATTCCTTGGGGACAAGGCTCAGGCAGGTTTGCTTGCAGCCCATCATATTAATAAAAGATGTGAGTGCTCTATACTTAAGGTTCCTTAGCTGTCATCAAACCAGCTGTGTATTTAGCATCCACCTGAGACACTTTGCATCACCCCTTGGGCCTTGGGAGGCAAAGGGAATGGATGCGAACATGAAGTTCTTGCTGTTTGCTGTGCTGTGAGTAATAAAAACCTTCGTTTCTGCCCAGGAGTCTCGTGGTCTGCCCGGTTAACTTGTTAGCTTTCAAGCAGGTAAAATCTCAGGTCCTTCCCAATTCTTGACAAAAGCCTACCAATTTACAAGTGCATGGAGCCCAAGATGAGCTTAGTGTTGTGTTTAGATAGGCACAGCTCAAACAAGAGTCTTATTCTTTATTATATATCTTGATCAAACTTTTTTTTTAGTTGATGGCTGTAAGGGGTACATGGCCCACAGCAACTTTTTAAAAAAACTCTCCTACCTCTTAACAGCACCTTGAAGTTCCTCGTAGCTTCTCATCCTTCTAAACCAAAACAAAATCTTTTTTATTAAGATGCATGTTACACATGCCCTTTCAGACCTTTGACCCTTATTGTCTATTCTGCATGACATGTACCACTTCATCCTATTCCCATGACAACTGTCCCGACTCTTGTCCCATCCCATACACACCTCAAGCAGCTCCTTGAAGACTATAGCTTTTCTTATGTTGGACTGTTTTTTCTCTTGAGAATGGGGCTTTGGATTGTGATTACTTTCTCTCTTTTGAGATGCTAAGTTGGCTATTCCCTAATGCTTTGTTGTAAACAGGAGAAGGGGGAGGCCTTGAACCCTTTACATGTGATTAATTTTTCTTCTGTCATATCAGCCTTGTATGTAACTCTGCTAACTCTCTAACATCTTGTAACTGATGATCTTATCACCTGATGGTTAAGGGCAACTGTTCCGTGTTTTGATCCTATATTGGGTTTGCTCCCTAGCTCCGCTGGATAGAATTTCTTTTTAACAGCTCATATTCCCATGGAGTTTATACACGCTTTCTCAGCTGGTTCAGCAGGACAGTTAATTAGCACAGCCACCTCAGCTGTGCTGACATTGGTTGATGATACCAGTGTAAAACCAGAAATGTTTTGGAATGATAGGCTGTACGAACCGATGCCAAAAGAGCCCTGCTGCCTTTTTTTCTTCTGTTCAAAATATGTTTAATTGTAGCTCTTCTTCCAAGGCACAAATAACACTAGTGATTAAAAACAACAACAACAACAACAAAACTGGTATTATAGCAAGGCAGATAAGAGATAATCACTGGCCATTAAACAAAATTTATTTCCAAAGAGACAATATACAGTTGTATGGGTTTGAAAGCACAAAATAATGTTATTTTTATCTTGCATCCAGTTCCACATATGGCAATCCTGCTGTGACTAGGCAAAGTGGAGGGACTTGTTACAGTGAGTTTATTAGCTGCTATGGGACCTTGTTCCATTTCATTTGTGCCAGGAGGCTGTTATATGCAAATAACTAACATGTTACAGAGTTGGTTACAAAAGAAGTATCAGGACAGAATGGGGAACTGTCTCCATATTCTACTAGAAGTATCTCAATGGTATCATTTCCCCCTATTAATTTTTGGAGACATGTTAAAAATTAGCTGTCAAGCTCTCTCACTAACAAAAGGAAACATTTTTGATATTTTAGATGAAATTAAGGTCATAATATTTAATGTACTGGGGAATTTATGCAAGCTGCCACTTTAAGAAGTCTCAAAATGATAACCCTTCCTTAACTAGGCAGCAAGTGGTTCCATACACATAGTCTGGTTTGCTTTGTAGTACTTGGCTTCAGTATATTGGACAAGAGATTGGCAGCTCTCCTAAAGGTACCTGACATATGTGCTTTGGCATGGCACAAGGACACTGCTCAAGAGGAATACTTTTGGTGAAAAATGACTGGCCAAATCAGGCACATGTTCTCTTTGGGCTTTTGAGTATTATACATTTTGAAGGAAGCAGCAGATAGCAGAGTAACCCAGAAGATGAGAGACACACAGGAAGAATATGAAGCAGCAAAAGCTTTAACTGAAAAAATAAATGAATAAAGCCATGTGCAAAAGAGGAGAGGGGAATTGACTGGTGATATCAGGGGCAGTGAGTGCCTCATCACAGACCAGCCGTCTTCCCATGATGGTGGACCTCTAGATGAGTGAGTTGTGAACTGATTGGACTGAGAAGTTATCAGATCTGGTCACTGTCCATGTACTTTGCTTAGGACTTTAGTATCTAACTATTTCATGAGGCTTCCTGAGATGCTTTTCCCTGTTCCTTCACTTCTCTTAGTATTCATACACTTAGACCCGCATGAACTCTGGTGCCTGAGTATGTCTCTAATCTCAGTAATTCAAGAGTGCCCAATGAACACAGACCTAGGTCTTTCAAACTACTAAGTTGAATCTTAGCTCTACTGTAGCAATTATTTTTTAGATCATTTTGTGTAATCATAGAAGCAAGACAACCACCTAACCAATGGTTGGTTTCTATGTCTGGGACTGAAGATCAGGCAGAGAGCTACAGCCAATTAAATGGTTACCATAGGACTTATGTTTCCCATGACTTCCAGTCCTGGTTTGGAATTCGTGATCATATTTACATGTTTCTAGATGTATCTTTCAATAATTGAAATACTCCTAAAAGGCATTCCTAGACATTAGCTAGAGTTGTCATCCCTTCAGTCTGACACACGCATGTGCAAATGGTCCATTCAAGGTTGTCATGATAAGGTCTTGCTGTGCTAGTCACATTCAGGTACCACCTATGTCTTTGAGGAAACACAGTTCATTTGTGTGGGGAAAAATGTTACCTCTATTCTCACTAGTTTCTCTGTATTTCAGAAAGAAATGAAAGGAGTGTTCTGAGTTGAGAAAGCTCTAAATGATTTATGATTCAAAGAGGCCAGCTGAAAAGACATATGTGTGGGGGAGTGAGAGAGACAGGAAGGGACCTGGTAAACATGTGTGTGTAGGGGTCAAGTCACATTTTCCTGACCAAATAGAAATTTTGCAGAGCCAGTGACCTTTTAAAACTGTGAAGATATTTTTAATAGCTGCTCATGTTCTGTGAACTTTTACATATTTCAACTACTCGATTGACTACAATTGAGTGCATAGAACCCAAATTTTTAATAATTTCTCTCCCAAAGTGTGGCACTCATTTTCACCTTGCTGGTAGCTTAATGCCCACAAAATTACTTAAAATTAGAAACTAAACAACATGTGAACATGGTCTGAAAGCTGGACTCAAGTCCTGCTTTTAATTAATTGTTTAAAAATTATGCCTGCTATGTACCGGATACTATGCTTGATACCTTGTCAAGCAAAACTTCAACTAGAAGAAAATCCAGGTACCCATGCATAGAAACAGCAACTCATTATTTGTTTGTATATTGGTTGGTAACCCTTTGATGAAGAAAGAATTTCCACAAGTCCCCGTGATACATTACTTTCTGTATCAGCATGGTAGGAGGGCCAGCGGAAAATGACTCAGACACAAACTTTGACCTCATAGATCCTTTATTCTGTTTTCCCTATAACAATAATGATGCTGTAACATTGACAATATTGGTGAGTCAGAGCTTGCCAAAAAATGGCCTCATTGACTGAGCAGATGAGGAAAATAATGCAACATGGAGCATAGGATTCTTTGATATAAGTCTCCCTTTGTTTGGCAAAAGGAGCTATGGAAATTCTGCTTCTGTTTCTTGGCATCTACACATCATTGTGAGTCAGAGTTTTAAAGACCCGCTGCCTTCAAAACAAAGTGCTGAAGTCAATGGCTCAAAAATGGCATGCACATTACCACATCAAAGACCGTTTCACATTTTCAGTGTCTGCTCAAAAACAAACTTTGGCTGACTTATTGAAATTTACTTTTGAGCAAAATTTAAGTTGATATGACTTTGCACATTTTGGATTGATTTAAATTAAATTTAAGAAGTTGCCATAAATATTTACATATAAAATGAAAGTTGAACAACATACAAATTTTTGGCAACATTATTTTTCTATTTTGACACGGTAAAGGGAAGTCAACACTAATGTACAATTTGGGAGTTAGGCTTATGTACATTTATCTTGGAAGAGGATACATATTTTTTAAAAAATCAGATTCCCGAAAGGATTCATGTCCCAAAGAAAGGTTAAGCACCACTGCATTAAATTATGGACTTTTGAGGAATATTTTGTTTAAAGAAACACATGGTCTCATATACTATTCTATGGGAACTGGCTGTTCAACAAATGTTGGCTGCCTGAGTGAAACCACTGCCTTGGAGTCATTACCTAAGGCTTTGCACTGAGAGAATGCGTTTCCTTCCATGGACCCAAACTGTTCTATAACGTGACGGGTAATGTGGCCTCAGAGCCAAGTGGCAGACCTGTATGAAAGCGAGAATGAGGAGAGAGGACTAACTAGTTTATTACAAAACCAGTAAATAAAACTCACTCCATCTGTGACTGTGGTAGACACGTGTCTCCCAGTGTTTCGTCTTGCTTCACAAGCATTTATTTGAGGGTCTGTTTACTTACCTCTTACAAGATGAGCTTACCACGCAAGGACACTGCTGCGTAAAACTGCCAGTTGTGAAAGGACGCAAGACCCTCTTCCGGGAGACTGGGGACAGAGCTCGCCTGATTGGCTTTTGCCGTCCTCACCTGTCCTCCCGTCGCTGCAGCGCCCGCTCACGCTCCACCTCCCGCTCGGCCCCTCCGCGGTCCCTGCCCGCCTGTCCATTCCCAGGTCAGCGCTCTGCGTCCCTCGGATCGCGGGAGAACCGCAGCCGCGCAAACGGCCTGAGGGAGGGCCAGGCTCACACTTCATTCCCCTGGAAATCTAGAATTACAAATTAATCTGCAGGAAACAATTGCTCGAGCAATTTAAGACTGATGTGGCCGACAGTCCCGGTCCAGGGGACTCCCGGTGGAGCGACGCGGCGCTGAGGGCCGCACGGCCCGGACGTTCTGAGCTCGCTGCTTGGAAGGGTGAAGGGACGCAATTGAAAATGTGTATAGCATTATGCTTCTACCACGGCTACGTTCATTTTCAACTTGGTGACATCATCGGCTATTTAACAGCCTTTTGGGCTGTTTTGACTGCAACATTTTCATTTTTGCCTTCATGCGACAATGCGACTGCGGCCTCCCTGTGCGCTAGCGGGGGCGCAGGGAGCCGGGACAACACGGCGTGCACGGGTCCTGCTCTCATACGCAGGCTACTTGTGATCCTCAGAAATTACTACAGCGCTTAATCAATTTCTTCTCTTCTTCCCGTCCTCCCTCACTTTCTCTCTTTCTTTCACATCTGCTGAAAATACCGGGTCACTCCGAAAGCCCTCCAATCCAATATGTTTTATACCAAAAGAAACCGTTCTTGGTGCAGGCTAATAAACAGTGTTACACACTTTGGGTTTATTCTCTTTGTTACACATTACCATATGCATATCAGCAACATTTCAGGAAGTGATATAAAATAGTGTTTTTATTTAATATATCAAAAGTAATTTTCTCCATTTTGAGACCTTTTGAAACTAGGAGTCACAGTTTTCTCTCACAGTTGCCTCAGGGCCCAGTAAGAGGGTAGGACCCGCTCTCAGTGTGGTTAATTCTAAATTGCATACGATTAGATTTGTTTATACAGCCAATGTTTTAGGTAGCTTTTATATTAGCTTTTTTAGTAGTAGTAGTATATTATTACTGTTATTACTCTTGGTGACCAATAATCTCTGTTGATAACACTATCATTCCATTATAACTTTTTTTTTGTTTGTTTGTCTGAGACAGGGTCTCACTCTGTTGCTCAGGCTAGAGTGCAGTGGCGTGACCATAGATCACTGAAACCTCGGCCTCCTGGGCTCAAGCAAGCCTCCTGCCTCAGCCTCCCAAAGTGCTAGGATTATAGGCATGAACTATTGCACTGAGCCCCGTTATACTTCTTAATTCAATACAGGATTAAAAGCTGTTATGATGTAGATAGCACTGTGCTAGATACTACAGTTGGTGGGTGAAGAAGACAGAGTCCCAGTCTTGAGGAGATGTTGGACATAATGTCTAAATGTGTGAAACGTTCACCCATCTCTTTGTTCAGCCGAATTTTGCTGAGAGTCTCTATGTGAATGACACTGCACGTCACACTGTAGAACACAGGTGGATTAGCCACAGCTTTTGCCTTTAAGCAGCACACTCTGTAGGAAGTATAAAAGAAAAGAAAGCAAATGACTAAAATATTAAAAGAATGTGGTAAATAGAGCCGAGTGAAGGGGGAGCACTGAGGAAGGAGACGCTGTTTGCAGCAGGAGGATCAGGGCAAGCTTCTGGTATTGCTCTGGGGCTGGAGAAGTCAGTAGGAGACAGTAGGAACCAGTGAGTAGGGATGAAGGGAGAACATTCTAATCACAGAGAGAGCAAAGTATTGGTGAAAAGCATCATGCTTGTCTAGGATATTGTAAGGAGTTCTTGGGAGTTCTTGGAAGCCTAAGACACATGGCAGATGGAGTAGTGTACTAGAATGACATGATGAGAAGTTTGAAACTTTTCCGGGACGTTATTAAGGACGTTGAAACAGCGTGTACCACAGCATGTTGTTCTAACCAACTCAGATCTCCCACCAGAAAAATATTAAAAGTGGAAGAAGAGATTAAAAGAGTTGGGCCAATGTGATTTAGCAACTATTCCTCCATTCCCTTGTTAAGACCAGAGGATACCGAAACAAAAGGGAAGCAGAGTGTCTTACGATGGTTATTATGTGAGCTGTAAACTTTTGGTCTTAAGTTTCTTTTTTATGCCATAACGTGAGTATCTCCATGTCCTTTTGTATCTCTTTCTTTCCTTTTCCACTGGCCATTCCCTTCTCCTCTCCACTTAGCATCATGATGGCTTTAGCATAACCAACTTGTTTGGAACACAGTTCCAATGTTCTTAGATCTGAAGATACTTTTATTTGGCTGGAAGTAAGACAACATAACTTAGCCCAAGCTCATCGTCACCAGACAACTATTTTTGGTTTTCGCCTAGCTCTGTAGTTCTGTGGTTCTCATCTTCTCATTGTCCCTGGGAATTTTGACCCCCGTTTAAGGAGCACTGATCTGAACAGATGGGACACTGACCCTTTCAAGTAACCTACATTATTACATGCCTCCAATAGGAAATTAATAGCTCTAATCTTATTTTCTAATGAAACTGGAAGCTTTTGGGACTCGTTAGTTAACTAGCCCCTTTAGTGACTGAAGCTTACCAAAGAGTACAGGGATTTTAGTTTTAAGTTCAAAGTTGTGTCTCAAAACAGCAGCATTGTGTTTGCTGAATTGGCTAGCTTATGCCCCGTCATGGACAAGTCTCTCACTCAAAAATATTCTTGCTTTTCTTGCATTGTTATTCATCTGCTGATGAATTTCTTGCTACACACTTTCTTTCCATGGACAACTAACCAAAATATTTAGTCTCTTCTGCCTGGAAAGAACATAAAACATAACATGACTTTTATGCAGTATTTTTATTTCTAAAATTGACCTTTTGCTTGAATGGACAGTTTTCCTCTTTATATTTGATGCATACACCTGGGAACACAATCAGAAGATTCCTATTGATTGTTCCGAAGCAATTTAGTTCTGGTCATGGTTGTACTGGATTTGCAATTATACTCAGGAGAGGTATTATTGACTGGGCCTGGTAATTACCACACTGACATCAGATTCAGCTGGAGGTGAAACCAACCTACATTTCCATGTTGGTGTTTCTGTTATAAAAGATTTGCACTGATCCTTCCAATCTAGGGATGAATAACACGTGATATTACGTTTTAGTCACAGCAATTTATTTCACTACGCAGTTCATTTACTTTTGAGTAAAAGCAGCTTAAGGTACTGACTTAGGAAATAAGGCATACATCGAGGAAGTTAATTATCGACCCATGCCACGTATACTTTTGTCTAACAAAACAAATAGGTCACCTTTTGTATTAAAACAACGGCTTCTGGACAGTTCTTATAAGTAGATGGATAACTCTTGCATGTATTTAATCAGAGCAAATGTGGCCTATTAAATAGTGAATCTACTTTTAATACAAATTTGAATTTCTTAGATTATATGAAATAATTATTGACATATAGAGATAACAGTATGATTATCGTTAGCAAATAGTACTTGTATGAACACTAAACTCAGGTATTTGGTAGTTTTGGATAAATTTAACGGACCATGTATGTAAGTAAAGGTTATGTACAACAAGCACTCTCTTCTGCTTAATACCAAGCATGAATATACAGAAAAAGTATGCTGGTATAACAACACATTGGGTCAGCTGCAGAGAAACTTGGTTTAACTATAGACTGCAATGTATGCACACAAAAATTAGGAAATGAAAAACATATTATTCACACCTGGCATATGATTAACAAAAATCTACAAGTAATTTGTTCAAAGTGACTCCCAAATATGCATATTTGCTTTTACATTTTTCATAATATACTTAATTTTCCAATTGAAAATAATATAACTAGAAATTCTTATAACCATAAGAATATTTTAAATGGGACTCTTCATATTTAGAATGAGGTCAATTCTCTATTAACCATTGATGCAATAGGCTCTCAGGTTTTATTTGTTTGAATAGCAAATTATTATGATTATAATTTGAAAGTTCAACAGGAAAGCATCATCAGCTACTTTTGTCTATGGAAAAAATATATCATACAATTTGCAAAGTCCAGATTTTTTTGTTCTGCTCATTTTTGGCTAACTTATATTTAGACTCACTATGTTTGTATCAGAAGATGATTTATTTCAACAAAGATTTAATTTATACTATGAAAGACTGCTGCCTTTTCATTGTCTTATGGAGTGCAATAATTCCAGGATCAATATAATACCCTTAAAGGGGTTGCATTCATATCTTTCTGGACAAAACTGTTATTATTGTAGAGTTTAGATAGTATATTTCTATGATGGGAGATTCATCCAACAACAGAGAAATTACCCCTAGAATTAGGGGAACTCGATCACATGACATTTCTGATTTGATCTATCCAGCCACAAAAGCACCAGTTTAGGAATAGGCCTATTATAGAAGTAGCCTGACTGCCTCCAATCCCTCTAACTCTCAGGTGAACTGGACTGTTGAGAAATCTGCATTTGTCACCTTCTGACAATACAATATTTTAGAATACGAACTTTGAGGACCTGGACCAATTAGTCAGGGGTAAAGCTGGTTTCTATGATTTCAGTGTGGTCCAATTAACACAGGGAAGAGAAATACTCAGCTTTGTGGTCATAGGATGGACACAAATCTCTCCATCGTCATTTTACTGAGTGTGTCTTGGTCTCCCAGGGTGCTTTATAGCTGAGTACAGATGTTCCAGTACGAACTCTCACCACCGCTCAGAAAAACCATGCTCATCAGGAGAGACATTGAAGGCATCAGCGTGGTGTTCTGAAGGAGAGAGAGCAGGAGCAGGTGGTGTGGCTGTCTCTGACATGCTAGGGAGCAATCGGAAGGGAGTCTGTCTCTGCTGGCAGGCAGAAAGCGCTGAGACCTGAATAACTTGGATGAGCAAAAGTTTCATCTAAAATATTCAGAAAACTTGGGCAAAAGCAAATGTTCGGTTTAAATAGAGTGGATAAGAGACTCAATTCCTCATTTTGCTTTTGTAGATAGGGCTGAGTTGATCAGCTCAGGAAGAAGGGGAACAAGTATATCCTATTTAAGACCCTAAAATATTTGCAGAGATTTACTGCTATTTCCAAAGGGTCACAGAGACATGTTGGATATAGAATATCTTATCTTTTTAGCTGGACTCTAAACTCCTACCACTTAGGGATTATCATGGCTTTTTTTTAAAACATCTATTCTACACCCAGCATATTATGGAGCACATAGGGACCAACCCAGAAATGTCTGTGAAATAGAATTATTGAAGAGTCACGTTTACTAATGTTATCTTCTTTTGGGAGAATATTTCTACCCCCTCCTTGCCTGTAGATAAAATCCTGGGATTTTTTCCCCCTGTCATACAGAATTACAAGTTAAGCAAAACAAAACAAAGCAAAACAAAATGAAAGTGTGAATGGAGCCAAAACATCCAAGCGAATTAAAAAAAAGAGTCGATATTGAAGTCAAGATAAAAGGTAATTTTGAAGAAAACATAAAGCTGAAATGAAGCAGCAATGGAAAATGAGACCAATCTGTTTCGTCCTCACTAAATCTAGGTGCCTTTGACGTGGTCAAAAACTTTGGCTGTTTTTTTGTTTCAATGATCTTGTAGTAAATAATGTTGTCTTGGGATAGCTCCATGCCTTGTGACATTTTCCGATCATTAAAAGCATTAAGCTTCAATCAGGAGACGGAACAAAGAGAAATGCAAATGCAGAGATTTAAAACTAACAATGAAAACCACCTTCTAGGAAAATGATTGAACTTCTACTAGTATAATACGAAAGTATAGAAAGGAAAACACAGCAAGAACCCCCCCCCCCGCCACACAACATATAAAGATTCCATAACTTTATTTTTTAAATACCTGGCGAATTGGCTGTCAGAAAATATCAAATGTCTTAATGTGATTTTGCCAGAGTTTTAGGGAATAATTAACTCTTACATTTGCAAAATTAAGTTAGAATGTTTAATATGAAGTAATATGAGGTTGAAACAGATGAGACTTTTCTTCATAAATTAAGTGTCTGGAAAATTTTGAAAACTTTGGGACAGACATCCTCTGAATTTTACCTCCAGCACTTTGGTGCATCCCCATTGCGTGCACGGAGTGGGTGGGTAATACGCAGACGACCGTGTGGCCATGTTCTCTGTGGCCATGTGTCCACAGAGGATGGGGCACAAAGGGCCGCCATCTTCCTGCTGTCGTTGCTTGCCATATTTAGTTACTGAGATCTGGAACAGGCGGGCCTGAGGAGTGCTGAACCGAACTGTTGCTCATGTCATTAAAAACTCAACTAGGCAGAAAGCTAGGAATGGAGCAGTTGACAAAGATAAAGCCGAGAGCTCTGTGGCTTATCCTTAATTAGGTGTTGGCATTGGTTCTTGTCAAACAAGGGGAAGGAGAGTGTGCTGCGGCACACTGACGCACACAGACAGCCCTAGTCACAGTTGGAGGGAACGCAAAGTGCATTCAAGCTGGCATTGAAAGGGATTTAGATAAGTACTCGAGGTAACAAAAATCGAAAAAGGAGGATGATAGCAGTGGAAGCTTTAGATGAATTGCAACTGAGTGCACCTTTATGACAGCTTATCAGTCTCCAGACAGCTACAAACCAACCTTCCTAGTGCATTCCTCTTCGTGCTCTCCTGGATTAAAGGTCAAAGTAACTCAAATTTATATGTTCTGTCGCGCTGTCTCAGTGTCTCCCGTCGCTCACATATATGCAGCACGTATCTCAGGGATTTGGTCTCCCTGGCATGACGCTTGTGCTCTTTGAATGAAAAAGCCTTTCCTCATTGAAAAGGTTCCATTTATCTAAAATAATTATCTTGTGGGAAGAGGTTGCAAATAATGCAATATTAAAAGATCACAAAAATGCTACTGCATTGATACACAGATGGCAACGTGCCAGCGCTAATTGCTCTTGTCCATAATTATGATTATATTTTGCATCTATGTGACATATTCAAATAGCTAATATCCTGCTTTATTAGAACACTGTCTATATGTATTCTCAACATACACAAAAGCTGTGTGTTTTCATAATATGTATAAGCACTTCAGACGGTAAGCTGTGCACATTGCAGCTAGCAGATGGTAGCTCTTATCACAGATAAAAGCACATATATATGTTTCTGTAACTACATCCTCAGAGAGAACGGATAAGAGAAGAATTCTCTCCACATCACAGCTTACATTACCCATCTACTTAGGCAGCAAACAGCATATGTTTTACTGCTGTGGAAAGGCAGTACTTGAGAGGAAAATATGATTAAAATAAACTTAGAGATAACCTGATGAATAAATACAAAAAAACCTGTGTTAATTAAAAGTTAGTTGTGTGGGGGGAGCGATAGAGAAGGGAGGGGGACTCAGTACATTCAGAAAGTGAGACAATGTAGAGTCCATCTTTCAGGGTTGCAAGATAAAACACAGGATTCCCAGTTAAATCAACTTTCAGATATGCAATGAATACATTTTTAGTGTCTCTGCATGTCCCAAATTTTGCATATCCCATGTCCCATGCAATACTTGGGATATTCTTATATTAAAATATCATGAGTTGTTTATCAAAAATTTAAATTCAAATTGGAGTCCCACCTACACACACACACACACACACACAAACGCACAAAATTTATTTTTCATGCTATATTTGGCAATCATAGTTTTCAGCTGCTATTATTATTAAAGTTTTTAACCGATGGTCTCAGTGTTCCAGGTGAAAGGAAAGCTGTTAGCAGGCAAATTTATTTGAGAAGGCTCTCTCAAATAAGGCTCTCTCTGTGCACACAAAGCCAGCAAGGATTTTAAACATTATCTGAATGATGCAATCAATAGTAGAGCCAGGGTGGATAATTTAGGAAATAGATTTCTGCCCCCCTAACCCCCAAGTTTTAGATTGTGGTTTGGAATTATCTAAATAATTGTTTCACTTTGGCTATATAAGCTTAGCTTTTTATTTCCTTAGCTTTTTATTTTTGAATTTGGTTTATTATTTCAGACTAAGATCTATTTGCACTCATAAAATAGGAGACAGGCTTTAAACACTCCACATGTACACATTTGTATTCTTCTGGTGAGATCGGCATTCAACTGGAAGGTTAAATGGAGTTCAGATAATTTCTTTTTTTATTCTTTGCTCTGGCTTTTGTCTCATGTCTTTCAGCAAAACTGAATAAAGATGTCTCCATTTTACACCTAAAGATTCAATTACTTTTCAAATGCTGGGTAAACATCTGCAGATGAACGATCTTAACAAAGGTATTTTGATTCTACACAAACTTATGTGACACTTTTGTTTTCTCTCTCCAAGAGCAGAGAATAGATTCAAGCCTGCTTTTCCATGCCAGAGCTTCCCCTGCCACTAGCACTGCACTTTGGCAGGCAGCCAACCAATCTCCGCTGCCCAATGAAACCCTGATTCCATCTGCTCCAGCAGTGCAATATATTCCACTTCAGGTCAAAAGCGGGGAGCCAGCAGTATTAACATTACACTAATCTGTAAAGACATTTTCACTGGGCTGGATAGGCTAACGTTACACAGGCTTTCAAAGCTTCAAGGGTAAGGAGCAACAGTAATTGTCAGGGGAAGATGCAGTAGGCAGTGGATTCTTGCCGAGAATATTCCGAGATAGGCTAGATAGATGGCTCTAAAGAATGAGGAAAGAAAGAAATAACCTTTTAAAATAGACAAGTCATTTGCTATCGTGTTAAGCAGGTATTTCAAACCCAGCTTTGGGTCATACATTTAGCAACTATAAGCTCTATCATTCTTTCTCTTTCCTGTTTACTCCTGTGTTTCCAAAATTTAAACATACACATTTACACACACACACACACAGAGCTTCAAACCCTAGTAAAAAATTGATGAAAACTGCAGTCGCCACTAAAGAGCCTAGTTGGAAATAGATTGCTTAGTATAACCTTGGCGTTATAAAATGAGAACTATCCCCAAGCTCTTAAAAGCTTGTTAGATGGAAGTGAGCTTGTGGCCAATCCCTCCTGCCATCCTCTCCTCCCTCCCTCCTCCACTCTGGCTACTCCTCCTTGCTTTTTTACTGTTTGTAGAAAACATGCTCAGTTTGGGGATGCACAGCTCTGCAATCAATTCCTCTTTAAACATAATCTACCAAGGACGTTATTATAGGCCCTCTATGGAAAATGTACTGAAGGAAAATACTCTGAAAGCAGATTAATGTATACAATGGAAATTTAATACCAGTAACAAAAAGGGTCTTTTTCATTTCCCTAGTTCTTTGGTTGGGGGGAAAAGGTAGCTTAAGATTCATGCCTTTAGGCACATCAGAAACCATTAAGAACTACATTTCAGGAAATCGTAATGTATAAAAATTCAATTTAGACTGCTTGATTTTCTTTTAGCAGAAGAGGAAAAACGTTTGGCTGGAAATGAACTATTTGAAAATTCCCATAATTAGGAAGTATACAGCTATATTTTTGCTATAATTTGAAGTTACGCACAGTTGATATGGAAAAATTACTCTTGTGCTAGAATAATAAATTTCCCTCTGGATGGAAATATGCTATCTCTATAATTTAAAAAGTAACAAAACCTACACATAATTTCGATTTTCTTTCCTTATAAAGTAAGTGAAAACTAGGGTTATTTATTTTAAAGTTTTTACTTATCTTCTTTTTTAAAAAAACTTAAATATGAACGCTGTTTGGAAATTAGTGAAGCCATTGGACTTTTCAATCTCAGAAAACAATACAAGAAATTTGGCAAACATTTTTATTATACAGGCTTGACACTTACTGCCTCTTTGTATTACTTGTCATAAAAATTTAGTCATAAAATGAACTAAACTTACATAGAATTGAAGACCCCCTCCCTTTTTTTTTTTTTTAACAGTTTCCTATCTAAATGGAAAATTCACACAGGGCGCAGATTAATGAATATGCATGAGTCTTCATGCATTGATATGCATATGATTTCTCATCTACAAAGAACCGGTTTGGAAGACTTGTTATCTGACCAGAAAAGCCTGTAGTAAGTTGAGATAAAGGACACTGACTCCAGTCCCCTCGGCGTTTGCAACTGCGTTATATTCCGATCACTGCGCTAAGCACGTGCGCCCGGCAGGCAGCTTGTTCAATCTGGCGGATACGAAGGCAGCCCACGGCGGCTGCGCGGCCCTTCCCCGCGCTCGCTCCTCCGATTACAGGGCGGCGGGAAAGCGCTCTCAGAGCTGTAATTGCCTCCGTTATGAAACATCTTCACCTGTTAGCCAAAGCGAAGTTGAATCACAACAGAAATTATTAACAGTGGCTGTGCTCAAGCCAGTTTAATTTGAGCTGATGCTGTTGTTCACCTGACACAGACGAATAGGGGCGCAGGCAGAGAGCCTGAGCGGAGATGACACCCCGGTGAATATTCGCTCGCAGGCCGTGGGGGCTGGCTTGCACGACAGCAGACAATCATTGAAAAGCTGAGGGGCCTGGGGCGTTGGACAGGACTGGCTCTGCTGCAGGCACCTCTGTGCTCCTGAGAACTTCCTGACTAATGGCCACGTCTGACAGCTACATCACTTCTTCGATTAGTTTCCACAAATGTTGGCAAACGCAAACTGTTTTGGGGGGCCGTGCACAATGGTGCGAGAAACGCTACCCTGCTTCAAACGTGGCCAGAAATACTCTTTTTCAGAGAGCTGAACAGGCATTAAAATTTAATGGTCTGCTTTCATTTTCTCTGCAGTGTGCTTCAAGATGATTATAAATTGCAGCATTCTGCTTACTTTTGAAGGAATAAGTCATGTATCAGCATTTGATTTAGAAGCAATGTGTGCTTGACGTATGAAACACATTTTGCAGATGTGATTTATCACAGAGCTTTTTTTGTTTCAGAAGAAAATAGCTGCACAGGAGGGTCACCATTGTGACAGTGACAGCCATCCCCGTAGTGGGGATATAGCTGTGGCTTCAGAGGGTCCCATCCTAAAAGTCTGAATATAACTTTAGTTTTCAAATTGAGGAATCTTTTTGTTTGTCCCTCAAAGCTTGACATACTTCCCAAAGATCTCACTCTCTCTTTTTTTTTTTTTTTAACTTTGCTTGGAAAAGATGAGCAAGGCATTACTAAATATGGGAATCATTTCCCAAAGTTGGGTGGGGGTGTCACAGAGCAAGACATCCCCTTGTAATCCCAGGGCAATTTGGGAAGCTGCTGGCTTGTAGGGCTCTGATACGATATGACTGGCCCAGGAGGGAGGTTAAGAGCCGATGGAGGATTTGTCATTTGTGTGTGTGTGTGTGTGTATAGTTTTGACAAACTACAACCGACGGGACAAAGAGGATTTGTCATTTGAATGGGTGTGGGACTAGAGGGGTCCATAAAGGCAGTGCCCGATTCTGCTGTCAGCTGGTATATTTCTTTTCCTCTAGGCTATATCTGTTGGTGAAAGGAGCTGCAAAATGTAGCCAATCCCTTCATTTCAACATCTCTTTACCAACAGCTCTGCTGGCTGTAGCCAAAATAACTTTTCGGGGGACCCATACTGATATTAAATGGTTTAACCAAACAGTCAGCTGGGCCATGTTTTATTTATTACATCTGACTAATAACTATAACAGAGCTGCAGAAATCCTACATATTATTTCAAAATCATACGTCACGGTACGTATACGTCAAGGGCATAAGTTATACTTTGCAACCATAGAAATTAAAGCAAGTGCCAGGCCCATTTTGAGAATAGAACCCTGCATAATGGAACTGATCTTGCTTACGTTTGGCCGATGGGATGTAGGTGGAAGTGGTATGGTAACTCAGGCAGTCTTCTTGATCATGACTGGAAAGAGACTGTAGTGGCTGGAGCTCTAGCAGTCATTTTGTACTCCAGGGTACTCTTGGGATTGAAAACCTTCTACAGCAGAATAAGAGGGAGAGGAATTGAGGGCTCTGATACCACAGAAAACACACCAGCCTGGCCTGATTACTTCCAGGTTTCTTGAATGTGAGAAGGGAAAAACAAAAGCAAAGCAAAAACCCAACCTCATACAATGTGTGAATTGAAATCCTTACTATGGTTTACCAGTAGGATCAGTTATATAATTTGTAGAGTTTGGTGCAAAATGAAAATAAGGAGTCCTTTGTTCAAAAATTATTAAAAATTCCAAGTCAGCCACCACAGAAATTAAGGCAAGTTACAAGGCCCTTTTGAGCATAGAACCCTCTGTGATGGAGCTGACCTTTCTTATAAGGCTTGATATCTGACTCCTACCAAAACCTAGTCCAGTTCACTTTGCACCAATCCTGTCATCACTCATCAAACTTTAGTCACTGTGGCCTTCTTTCTGTTTCTGGGACATGCTGAACTCTTTCCTGCCTTAGGACATTTGTGCTTGGCTTTTCTGAGCTAGGGACACTCTGTGACAGGAAATTGTAGTACTCACAATTCTTGGGCTGTCTTCCTGTCCTTCCTCTTTGTGAAACAGAGAGTCAATATTACGTCTTTAGAAAAGTCCTTTCTAGCACTTCTGCACCCCGTATTATAGTGCCTTCGTGTTTCTTCTGTAGCATACCTATGCTGATTTCTTATTATACTGCTTCCTTTCTAAATTTACCCCACTCACCTGACTAGAAGGTAAGCCTCCTAAGGGCAGGTGCTCTTTGTGTTTTATTCACTGATGTATTCTTCATACAGCACATGGCTTACTTAGGACATAGTAGGGGCTCACTGAATATTTGGTGTACGGTAAATGAAGACAACTTCAAGCATGTGGGTATTTGACCTGCATCATTTGGGTTCAAGGGTAGATTTCTTGATATTTTTAAAGCATTCTGCCTGATTTTGCCAATTTATCCTATTATTATTTGATTCTCTATATTTGGTTATGTGGAAGTGGCCATGCAAAGGTATTGCTTATTTGTATAAATATTTCCCAAACTTGTCAGATGTGTGAAAAAGGAGGGATTTCCTCTCTGCTGGACATCTGTTTGTATGGCAGTTCACACACACACACACTCTGAGAATCAAAACTTCTGACCCCCTTCTCCTACAGCTTACTGTCCACACCAACATGACTACATTTATTATTCCTTATCTTTATTAGCATCACTTTATTATTCCAAGAGAATCTTGCCCAGACAAATAATTTGATTGTTCATTACCAGAACTTGCTGAAACACCCATCAACCCTGCAGCAGAAAGCATCGACAGAGAGTTTCCCCCCTAGATTCTTTGACTTCTTTGCCTCACTTTTGTTCCACCAATCCAGACTGTTGTACCATGACCCTTACGTAATCGTAATAAAGTTCCTGTGCTGGAAGAGCCACCTTGCCACACACCGTCAATTCTCAGTAAGTTCCGACTTTGCCTTCGCTCTCCAAGGGGCTACTACCAAAGGGAAATTGATATGCTTCATTGCTTGCAGGGACCAATAAACTCAGTGTTAGCATCTCAACAGGTTGTGTTGCTGATATTTGAGGAGCCGATGTTCAACAAATTTAATGCAGTTTTTTTAACAAAAAATGTGTGAGCTTACAAGCTTGATTATTCAGACTGATCAGTTGCAATCTATTAAAAGTAAAAAAAGAAAAAATAGCGCACTCTCTCTCTCAAAAGAAGTGCTTTTCCTGACAGGTGTATCTAGATCAAAGGTTTACATAAATGGCCACAAATAATGATAACCAGAGAGTATACAGAACATGTTTCTATGGCAGCATTGTCTAACAGAGCAGGCACTAGACATATGTGGCTACTGAGAACCTGTTATGTAACTCGTCCAAAGTGAGATGTGCTGCAAGTGTAAGACATATCCCATATTCAATGACCTTAGTATGAGGAAAGAAAGTAAAATATCTAATTGCTACTTTTTATATTGATTATACATGGAAGTGGAATATTTTGGTTAGAATATAATATCTTATGTACAATATAATTTTTGATGTAATATATACAATATGTATGGAGTAAACATATTATATATAATTAATTAATTTTATTCGCTTCTTTGTACTTTAAAAATATGACCTTTAAAATCTTTTAAGTGATGTATGTGGCTTGCATTATATTTGTATTGAACAACAGCCCTCTCTCTAGCTAAAAAAGACAAAAAGAAAAACAAAACCCCAAACCATGGTAAGCTGCATCATCAATAGAGAGGCCATGGTATGCATATTTTCCTTGTGTAATGTCTTACTTCTTTAACCTTAGTTATTTATTTAAAGATCCTCACTAACATAACCATAGACAATATTTTCAACATGTAAAATATCCTTGGTAAGTCAGTGCTCTTAGTCTTGAAAGCATTAAAGGGTATTACCCTTAAAAGTTAAGATGCATTTACAAGTCGTTTTGCTCATGAATTAACTTTTAGAGAAAATTCTTCCACAGGTGGCTTAGCAAGAGACATTTCAATGCACAGAGAAAGCAAGGAGGCCCAAGTGTTATTCTGAGTTTATGGTAAACGGCTAGGCAGGTCTGAGACTGCAGAGTGTAATTCAATTGTAGTAAGAGCAGATGTAATGTGTAATTTTGTCTACAAATGGCTCTTATTTTCCTGGAGAATGATGCCTGGCTGATGCCTATATTGTATACTGCAGAGAAAATATGCGCATCCCCCTTCTGTTTTATTGCTTCCTTAGAAATACGCTAAGCCCGTGGTGTTAGAGTATCGGAGGTAGCGTACCCTTTCTTCTTGAAAGACACTTTGGATGAGAATAACACAGAGATGAGACAATCTGAAGGGCATTGTCTGAAGCTAAAAACAGGAACCAGGCAAGGGCTGGCACACAGTGAAAGGTGAAAGAAGAGACAGAAGCTTGTTAGGGCAAGAAATGAATAAATAAAATGTCCGAATGCCCTGGGAGGAAGCAATTTTATTCTTTACCATTGAGAACAAGAAAACGTGGCTTTATTGCCACTCCCTCCTCTGCAGTGTGAGACCCAAGAGTAAGTCCAGATACCTTCCGAGACAGGCGACTGAGATGCTGGTTTTCCCTGCACTGTGTGAGTTGTGTCCTCCTTAGAAGTCCCTTGCCCTCTGCAGTTGTCCACGTTTGACAAGTTTGATAGAAGTTTCTGATGTCTAAGTTCTCATATGTTGACAATGTACCGTTAACCAGCAGCAATTTCAAAAACATGTCTGTATAAGTTTCTCCCATGAAAAATTTCCCTCGTGTTTTAAGCAGGTAAATGGAAAACGTGTGAGACAACATGATACAGTAGCTCTGAACTTTGACTGTGTAACTGTGCTGTTTTGGCAGCATAGGAATTATTTCCTTGATGAAACTTCCTTAGTACTGTTTTCTTGGCATAAGGAATCAAGAAAAGAATGCTTCACTGTTTTGTAAGAAAAATGATTTTCCTGATGCTCTTCAAAGAGGAAGAAACGTTGAGAGTCATTCAGAAAATCTTGTTCCTTTTGAGTTTTCTTGGTGACTTAAACATTCGGCACAGAAAGCTGGGAAAAAATGAATTAGAAGTAAAACCTGGAATAATGATTACTTAAATATCACGACACGAATCTCTGCAGTTGTCCTGTGTCATAGAAGATGAATAGTTCTTCCTTCTTAATTCTGATGGTTTTGCTAAGAAGATCAGTTGTATATAGTCACCATGGACCTGAGCTTCTAATACGCATTTCTCTCTCTCCAGGGATCCAGTTTATGGGGCATGGGAACTGTGTGCAAAGCAGAGGAGGTGCTTGGTTTTACTTCAAAGGAGACAAATACCAAGTGATGGCAGAATCCAAACATGGAAACATAAATTAAAAACTATCACTGTAAGTCATGGTGGAATTTATAAATTCTTGTTCAGTATTGCCTGCTTAAGCCCTAGTCTAGATTACTATTTTTGTGCTTTCTTTAGAAAAATAGAAAATACATTTCCATTTGTGCTACATTTATATTTTATCTTTATGTCCTATTACTATCTGGGGATCTTGACTTTTTTGAGATTTCAGGGGAGAGAGACCTCAGTTGGTGGTGCAGGGAAAATGCCATTCAAACTCTGAATATAAATCAATCCCATACATCACCATGTATTCTTAACTTGTGTTTGTTTGTTTGTTTGTTTTGAGACAGAATTGTGATCTGTCACCTGGACTAGAGTGCCGTGGCCTCAGCCCAGCTCAATGAAACCTCAAACTCCTGGGCTGAAGTGATCCTCCTGCCTCAGCCTCCCGAGTAGTTGGGACTACAGGCTCATGCCACCATGCCTGCCCAATTTTTTCTATTTTTAGTAGAGACGGGGTCTCACTTTTGCTCAGGCTGGTCTCAAACTCCTGGGCTCAAGCTATCTTCCTGCCCACAACTCCCAGAGTGCTGGGATTACAGGCATGAGCCACGGCGCCTGGCCTTTAATTCGTTTAATTCAGTGAACTCACTCTAGGCTTTATCTGTAAGGAATAATTTAATTGCAAGTGATAGAAAACTCAACCAAAATGGCTGTAAGTACAAAAGGAATTTATTGGTTTTAGTAACTGAAAAGCTCTGTTTGTCTCAGTAGGTAAAGTTTGATAGAGCAGCTCAAAAGTTGTCACAAAAGATCTTCCACAGTCCCTCTAGATCACAGAATTGCTGCTTAGTTTGAGGGCCACATCTGCACACCCCATTTCTAGGAGGGGGATGCATCTTAGGGCGGTTCCCCAGGGAAATGAGTATTGGTCCCAGTGGTAGCAGCTGAGTTGTGTTCCCCCAAAATTCTTGTCGAAGTCCTATCTCCCAGCACTTCGGAATGTGACTGCATTTGGAGATAGGGTCTTTAAGAGGTAATTAAATTAAAATGAAGTCATTAGAGAGGCCCCTAGTCCAATATGATTGGAGTTCTTTTGAGAAGAGGATTGCAAGGCACAGAACTACACGGAGGGACGACCACGTAAGGATACAGAGGAGCCGGTCGCCAACAGGCGAGGAGAGAGGCCTCAGAGAAACCCAAGCCTGCCAGCACCTTGATCCTGGACTTGTTGTAGCCGCCAGAACTGCGAGAAAATGAGTTTCTGTTGTTGAAGCCACCCAGTCTGCGGGACGTTGTTATGGCAGCCCGACAAATGAGTACGCCCGCATTCCTAGCGACAGCTCCCAGGGCCGCTGTCACTGGGCCGGCTTCGGTCCTGCCGCCCCTGCGCTCTGTGACCAGCAGCTCTGAGCAACTGGATCACTGGTGAGCGTCACTCGGGCTTGTCCCTGAGTCTGGGGACGGGTCGAGCTTCATCCCCACCTAAACGACAGGCTGAGACTCAGGGCGGGGGTTCTCTCGAAGTGAGTCTGTGGGAATAGAGGCACCCGACAAGCTTCCACAGCGCATAAAAACGCCAAGGATGCAACTCCCGGTGTGATGTTCTGTTGCAAGTCCGTGTAAATGTAAGAACTGGTATCGAGAATTCTCCCAGGGTCAGCAGAGGTCTCTGTGCGGTTCACTGGTTAACTCCCCTGAGTAGAATTTCTGCTCTTAAAACTGGGAAGTATTTTCAAGTACAACCTGCCCTCCAACGTAAGTCTTCCTTTAATCATGTTTTACTTCAATCTGGGTGTCTGGGGCCTCCCTGGAATAGCCTGTAAAGCTGAGGACCCACAGGAAAACACGACTCCACAATTTCGGATTTTGCTGACGGGTTGTGTGAGGAAGTGGAGAGCATATGTGGCCCACCACATAGCAGACAATTTAATAAAACTCCTTGTTGAGCATAGGCCGGGCCTCTGCTCCTTTCTGACCTCCCGGTGCCCTTTGCAGCACACCTGTGCCGTGGGCCTGCCCTCCCTAATCCTGTGCGGAGGCTCTTCCCCCGTGTCTGCGCGGCGAGCTCGTCAGGCTCCAGTTCAAGTGGGTAGCACTCCACCTCGCTCTTCCCACGGAATCTTCTCCGCTGTGCCTACCGCACCTGACACCCTCTGCATCTGCTTGATTGTAGGTTTATTATCTGCCTCCCTCTACCCTCTACAAGGGTGGAAATTTTGTGTCTGATTTCCTGTTGTATCCTTTATTATTTAAAATGGCGCCTGGAAAATAGAAGTCACACAATAAGTTTTTGTTGAGTGAATGCCTTTCTTTTTCCATTAAAATTTCTTTTCAGCAGCCAGTCAGTCACTAAGTGTCCTTCTATCGATCCCTTCAGTGTTAAAAAATACACACATACGTGTGTGCATACGTATCTGCATATATAAACAGGCGTGTGTGTGCATATAGGTACATGTTCATACACACACACACATTTTCTGTGACACTGTTAAAGCCATCTCTTAGGTCTGTCCTGACTCCTTGTTTCACTACTTGTTGGCAGGGAGCAAAGCCATGTGATCTTTCCAGGCCTATTCCAAATGCGTCACGTGGGACCCGGTGAAGCTCTGGCTCCCGGCGTGAGTGGCATATACATAGGAATCCAATGTTCTCCTCATGTCTTCTTCAGTTGCTGATCAAAGAGAAGTCATAGCAATCACATTACAATATAGAGGTGTTTTTTTACAGCAGAATGTCATTCTGAGATTTCTTTTATTCTTTGAGTACATTTGCTTTTCTCAACTGTTCAGATGTAGTACATTTTCCCTTGTCGTTCGTAGGACCCAGTTTTTCTTTACACAGCCTGTGTGTCTTACACAATCTGACCCCTGTCTGTCTCGTCCATCCTACCTCCGGCCACTTTCCCCTCCATGCTCTTTTTTCTTTCTTTCTTTCTTTCTTTCTTTCTTTCTTTCTTTCTTTCTTTCTTTCTTTCTTTCTTTCTTTCTTTCTTTCTTTCTTTCTTTCTTTCTCTCTTTCTCTTTTTTTTTTTTTTTGCCATCCCTACTGGCTACTGCATGTACCATGCACCTTCTACCTTCTCAGAGTGGGTCAGAGAATTTGAAGGTGAGGCTGAACATTTATTTTTGCATTTGTGCTTGAAGTCCAAATTCTTGAGCTGCCTTACACAGTATTGATGTTCCTCTACCTCTAAGATGTGACAAGGGGTTGATGCCAAATTAACTTCATGAAAATCATCTGGGGTTCATGAGATAGAAGAAGAAGAAGCAAAAACCATGAATTTTGTGACACTGTTTTGGTCCTCAGGCCAGTGTATATCCTGTTTGGGTAAAGGAGCCAGAGAATTTGAATAAGCATGAGGAATGTAGAGCATGGTTTTCCTAATTGAGTTTTTTTTTGAGAACTGAACAGTCTTGATTCTACCTGTTATTATACCACCATAAATGGCCACTGCCATATAAGAATAAAGCCAGCATTAGAATCACTAGTATCTACAAGGGTCCTATTTCACATTTCTTGGATTTCAAAGGCAGCTCAGCACTTTGCTGTGTCAACTTACTTGGCAGGCCAGACCGCAGCTGTGCCTCTTGTGCTAGCCATGGAACCAGGGGAATTAGCAGAAGAGACTCCTTCAAGCACACAGGCCTTCCATGTGAAGTTCACGCTGGCTAGAACACACACCCTCTCCTGTTAACCCTTCTGCCCTCTTCTAAACTCCAGGGAGACCATGATACTGTTTATCTCATTTGCAACTCTTGTCTCCAGTGGCTAACATAACACCTTATACATTGTAGACACATAATAATTATTCCTTAAATTAATGAATGAATCTTATATAGAACTGAATTTATACAATGGATGAAATTGATAATAGAGAGAAAATGTGATACATGACTTCATAGGGTTTATGTACCTATAAGGCATCTTTAACCACTGAAGTTAGATATCGTCACAAAAGTCAGAGATGATAAATAAATGTTTCCACTTGGGGTAAACCACTGTTATAATAATATTAATAACACTGGAAATGGTAAAAAGCTAAAACAACAACTATTTATTTAGCATGTATCATTTGCTGGCACTTTAATCAAAATTTCCCTGCTTAGTATAGGCCAGGTATTATATCTAGGTATTATTATATCTGATTTCCCTGCTAGGACACTAAGGCTCATTAAGGTTAAGAAACTCGACCAAGTTTGCATGGCTGAATAGGTGACTAAATCGGGGTTTAAGAAAACTGTATTCTTCCTAGTTTACAGGCAACAGCTATTTTGATATTTCCAACAGGCTGAGATAATTGATTTGTCCCTCCCACTGTCTGTGCTGGGATCCATAAAACCCTGGCAAGCAGCATGCATGATAAAACAGATGGCCCCGAGACCCGAAATCTCAGAAGGGCAGCTGTGGCCAGCACAGAGGATGCTTTGGGCTGTAGTGGCAAGGGAAGAGAGAAAGACCCAAGAGGAGCCAGGGCATTTGTGGGAGAAGCTTCTCTCACCAAGAACAGCTATCCTCTGGGAGTGCCTGGATCACAGAACAGCTTCGGAAGCTTTCAGCTTGACCTGGGGGAGAGAGGATAATGAGTGAGCCTTCTACTGATGTGTCAGACGACATGCTGGCTTTCTAAGTTAATGAACCAATTTCTTTAATTTTCTCCCTCGATTTGTTTTTTTCTTTTTCTTTCTTTGTTTCTTTCTTTCTTTTTTTTTTGACTTGATGAGGTTTTATTTCTGATTTCACTTGTAGAGGCTCTGAAACCAACTGTTCAAAGAATCCTGTAGGAAAATAAGGAAAACCTGTGCTTTGGTTTAGGTACTTGGAACCTGGGTTGTGTAAGATTAAGTTTTTCCCAGCTTGGCTAGACAGACTTCTGCCTGTCTTTCCCCACCAAAAAAATTAAATATGACTCAAAAGCAGGATCAAGACCAAAGAGTAAGGATCAGTCTTCACTTCTGATAAACAGAACAAAAGAGGCTATAGTGAGTTAAGAGGTTAGGAGCCATGGAGACCTGGCGGTGCCCAGGAAACAAACTGAGACAGGTTAAGGCAACTGGGCCTGGTGACTCAACTGGACCAACTTAGGCTTTGAAGTTCTCATACTCATTCATTCATTCATTTATGTCACATATATAGTGGAGGAAGTAAAAATGAACACTCAAGAAGTAGAGACAGGGAGTGTAGATCACTATGGGTTTAGGGGTAAAAGAGAAAAATAGAGTAGTAATTGGTGGGGGACATAGGATAATAGCAGGGTTTTAAGTTCGTTGGTTTGTAGGTAGTCTGAGGACCATAAACAAGCGGAGAGACTGAGTATTCAGGAACAACTAATGAAACAATGCCTAGAGTGTGTGTCAGGATAGAGAGAGGAAATGCTGTCATCTGTTTAACTCTTTTGGGAGCCTCTCCTCCAGAAGACCCAAGGTATGTTGCTTATTAAATCGCATAAAATACTAATTAGTCTCAGATATAGTCATGGATTGTTTATAGAATATTTGTCATGGAATGGGCAGATTATAAATCATTTGCTTTTTCAACAAGTTTACTTTGGGTTAAGATTTTGAGGTACAAAGCTCAATAAAACCCTGTGTTTATCCTCAATCCACTAACATTACAGTAGGGGTGACAAGTATGTAAGTAATTATAGATACCCTAAGGAGGGAACATCATTGAGTGGTGGCATGTGAATACATGAATGAATGAATGAACAAATATGGGTGGAGCCACGAGGCCCAGTCGCCCTAACCTGAAAGTATTTTAGTGCACAGGTTAATGTCAGAAAAGGAGTCCCGGAAGCAGTGATGCATGAGGTGAGCATATTTTAAAATTTTGCAGCATACTTTAAAAATTAACATGTGTACAATGCATTTATTGTAGAAAATATCTTAAAAAGAAATTAAAACGAGTGCCTTTTATCTGAAATACAGCATCGCCAAAGGAAAGAGCCTTGGACTTAAGCCAAGCTTTGATTCTTGGGCGTGTTTTGACTTTGACTCTGGACAAGTTTTATCACATCTCTGGGTATCGGTTTCCTCACGTGAAAAATGAAGAGGTTGGCTTCTGAGGCCACGTCTGGCCGTGAGAGTCTCTGAGTCTTTGAATCTAAGTACAAATTAATATAGCGCTGAGAGCATAAGTGATTTCTAATTGCTAAAGTGAAACAATTCAAAAAAAAAGACCATTTTGGTCTCTGTAATTAGCTCTGACACACGTCCCTCTCTATGACAAAGGTCAGTCATTTCAATTTCCTGTCTTGCTTGCTCCATCCCCAAAACAGGGATAACATTTATGATACCTGCCTTTTTGCATGAGTCTTTTGTTCAAATTAATAAGAACCTTATTTCTCTGAAGGAAATAACTCACATGGTGGAGGTATATGACTTCTTACAGGCCATTAGGACACCATTTGCTTAATTTGACTCCAAAGTGACAGCCATGCACCCCATTTTCTCTGGTAAACTCATGGCTTCAGCTTGAAAAACAGGAAAGCCATTCAGAAGACAGGATATGGAGGATATCATAGAGTCTCTTTAAGATATGCTGATCACTTTTCTTTCCAGGTGATTTTCTCTTTAAAATGTTATCTTGCTGTTGCTTAAACAAGCATTTAATTTCCTTTCTTATATCATCTACAAGATGAGAGATATATCACAAGCTTAGAAAACTGTGGGGTTTTACAAAAGTTAAGCTCAAATACGGATTGATTTAGACTCATCTGAGAATCTAGGGTGCTACTTTCCACCTCAGGGTCTTTGCTTTAGAAGATACACGACATGACTCAAAAACTTTTGTTGGCAACCTGTTCTTTATTAGCAAAAAGTCAGAAATTGGACCCTGTTAATTTGGTTATGCCACTTAGAGTTGTGATATTTGCTGAATGGGTTTAAGTCAAAGAGCATTAATTTATTGCAAGCTACCTGCAAGGCCTGTGTTAGGGGATGGGAAAATGCTCTGAAAAAGTCCCAATTTAGCAGGATAGAAGCCTGCAGGATCCCTCTAACTCTGATAAGTGTCTTGACAGTGGTACGAAGAGCTGTGGGAATTTACAGCAGAGGCAGAAATAATGGAGAAACAGAAGCCTTTTAGTGGGCCTTCACTCAGCCGAAATAAAACATTCCCATTAGCATACAAAGGGGGAAAAGCTTCTTGGATTTTTCTTCCACTGGTTAAAAGAAGGAGACCTTAACTGTTGACAGCAGGATTTGCCTATATCCAGCTCCCCAAATAGTGTCAAAGAGACATATTGTGTTATTACTGGAATTGCTGACACACTGACACATTACCTCTCTCTTCCTTTCAATGGTTAACTTCTCCAAGTTAACTTGACCAGTTCCGGATTGCAGGGCCTACAGGAGAAATAAAATCTCCAGGCACTTTCAGATTAGGCTGTAGAGACTTGCATGAAAATAGCAATTTCCTTTTCCTCCTTCTTTCCCTTCTTGAATATCCCAGCCTCTTGGTGAATAACTAAAGGCTGGTAGGAAAATGGATGGTGCATTGAACAATCGAAGCGTTGGAAGTCTTAGGGGATTTTTTTTGGATGATTTCTGTTTGTGTTTTATGCTTTTTCAGAAACAAGCATATAAAGCAAATAACTAAAATGTTTTAAAAAATGAGTAATAAAAATAGTTTAAAAATTGTTGAGAAGTGGAGATAGTGTTCTATATGTCAGATGATGTTAAATTATTTTCTAAGGCTGTTGTACATATTTGCAAGCCCAATTGTATAATGTAAGATTCCTGTTCTATGTTCTTGCCAACATTAGATAATACCTGACTTTTAAATTTTTGTTAATCTGATGTGTGTAAATGGTTTCTTGGTATAGATTTAATTTGTATTTTTTTATTTTAAATGAAATTTAGCATGCTAATATGTTTGTTTTTCTTTCCTATTAAGTGCCTATGTATTATTTCCTCTCCTAAGTATTTTCTTTTTTTTTAATTGGATTGTTTGTTTTTTTTCTTACTGATTAGTAGGAGTTCTTTCTGTATTCTCGATGCTAATTCTTTTTGTGTTAGAGGCATTGCTAACTTTCTTTTCTAAATTTGTGGTTTGTCTTTTCACTTTAAGATATACTTTGATAAACTAGAATTTTTAATTTTATTGAAATTAAATTCATCAATCTTGTTCTTTATATATTGAGTTTAAAAAACCTTATTTATCTGAAGATCATAAAGATATTCTATATTATCTTCTAACATTTTTGTAGTTTTACTTCTTGTATGTAAGTCTTTGATATCTTTTGAAATTGATTATTATATTATTATATAGTAAAAACAGGGTCCAATTTTGTAGTTTCCTGTAATGATAAAATCATTTATTTCAGCACTGTATATTGAAAGTCAATAATTTATTTCCTCACTGACTTGCCTTGAGAGTTCTGAGGTAAATCAAGGTTTTATATAAATGTGGATATTGTTGAAATCAGCCTCCCTGGATATCGCTAGAAGAAGAGACTGAGCCGAGTTTATTGCATACTCTAGTAAGGGAGAACACCACCTCGCAAAGCTTTGGTAGTGTCTTAAAGTAGGCAAAGTAAGGCTGAAATTCACTGAGAACTGGAAGTATGGTTTAAGGCCGGTCTTTCACTGCGGGGACTTGCTGAGTGTTGGGTAAACTCATGATATTTGAAGGTTGATGGAAAAACGAAAGGGAGGATTTTGAGGCAAGAGATTCAAAGAATCTTAAGGTGTAAACTGTTGATATTTTCCATCAAACAGTTGTTGGATCTTTTGGGAAGTTTCTATAATAAACTATCAAACCATTTGCTTCAATAGGACCGTCCTGGAAAAGTAAAGAAATGCTATGAAGACAGCAGCATAGCAAAGCCATGTTAATGTTGGCATTAAGGTATGGTTTCAGGTCTCAGTGTCCAGGCTGAGTATGGAGGTACTCCATATTTCTGAACTGTCTATTCTGTTCCACTGGCTATTTTTCTCTTCTTGCTCCAATACCATCCTTTTTAATGAAACAGCATTCTAGTAAGTTAGAATACCTGGTAAGATAGGGGCCTCCCATCATGTTTTTCTTGGTGAGTTTCTTGGCTATTCTTGGCTCTGTCCATATCAATTTAGAATCATCTTCCCAAGTTCCCTACGCATACACATATGTACATTCCCAAAACTTGCACTTGTCTGAATTTGATTACAGTTGTAGTAAGCTATTGATAAATTGTGGCAGAATTGATTTTCTTATAATATGTAGTCTTCTAATCAATGAACATGGCATATATCCCCCTTTATACAGGTTTTCTTTAATTTCCTTCATTAAAATTACAAAAATTTTCCCTAAAGGCCTTATACATTTTTGTTAGAGTTGTCTCAGCCACTTTATAGATTATTTTAGATAGTATTTTAAATGTGATCCATGAAAATTGCATATTTTTAATATTCGTTTCTGGTATATAGAAATGCAAGTTATTCTTATGTACCAATTTTTGAATCTAACAGTTTTGCTTATTTTCTAATTAATTCTAATAATTTTCTTATACTTTATATTTACCTGTTTAATATTTCAATAGATTTAGGGGGTATAAGTAAAATTTTGTTACATGGATATATTGCAGAGTGGTGAAGTCTGGGCTTTTAGTGTACCCATCACCTGAATAGTGTACATTATACCATATAGGTAATGTTCCAACCCCCACCCTCTTCCCAACCTCGCCCTCTGCATCTCCAATGTCCATTGTACCACTCTGTATGCCTTTGTATACTCATATCATCTGTGATAATGATGGTTTTGTTTCTTCCATTAAAGATTTTTTGCCATTTATTTATTTATTTATTTATTTACTTTGCTGTGCTGAATAGGATTCATATTGAATAGAAATAGTGATTTAGGGCATATCTGTCTTTTTTATTTTTTATTTTCGAAAGTAAAAGGAGTATTTCATCATTAAGTAGGATGTTTGCAGATTTTTTTCTAGATGCTCTTTAACAAATTTAGGAAGTTTTTATCATTTCTGATTTGCTAAGACCTTTATTTTCTTTTTTTAAATCATGATTTAAAAATGGTATCTAATATTTTTCTTGCTTCTCTCAGGATGAGCATATGATTTATAATTAATATAGCCAATTATTTTCCTAATATTAAATCAATATGTATGTCTGGATAAATTCAACTCTACCATGTTATGTTATATTTTCATATATAGTTGGATTTTGATTGCTAGTATTTTGTAAAGTTTTTTTTTTGGTATTTTAAGTTAAAACATTTATTTGTTAGATTTCTGAATTTTTGAATTTATATTCTACTTGGTTAGTTTCAAAATATGCTTGGTAATTCATCATAATATTTTGCTTAATATTTGCTTTTTCCCATCTTCAAAAAATTTATTCAAACATATTCAATATGTTTAATAATTCCAATTACAGATGAGAGAAAATACAAGAAAGGTTAAATAACTTTTCCAAGATCATATAACATGATGCAATTTGGATTTGAACCAGACAGACCACTTTAGAGATCATGCACTTAACCATCATTGTGAAGATCAAGGTTGCAACAGGTTAAAGTCTCTCAAAGCTATCTTTTTAAGTTTGGGCTATCCCTGAAGAGTTAAAATAAGTAATTCTTAGGACCAAATTTTTGTCTAAAAAGCTTACTATGTTAGCAGTGTGGTGAACAGATTGATGGGGCTGGACTAGAGGAAGTAAGACCAGTAGGACATCTCCTGTGATAATCTAAGGGATGAGAGACTCAAGTTAGAATAATGGGAATGAATCTAATGTGTAACTCATGGAGTAGGGAGAGAGGTAAATTTAGTTTTTGTTTTCTTTTTCAAACTCGAGAGACTGGTAGATATTAGTTTTTCTCACCAAGATGGGAATAAAAAAGAAGAAGCAGGTGTCACAGAAATGTGTCTCATTAAGTATTTGACATGTGGAATTTGAGGTTTTGGATGCTCGATTTGGGTAAAAAATGTTCAATAGTTGAGTAAAGTATACAGAACAACATAAAAGCCTTCCCCATAGTCTATATATCTCTACTGTCTTTATTTCTCTTTGATATGTATCCCTGTCCTTTATCCATGTCTTCTCTTTTATAAGTCAAAGCCAGTGCTTTCAAATGCAGCTGACTTTACCAGAGTCTGAAGGACCCTAGGGAAATTACCTATGTAGAAATCAGATGTGATATAGATATATACTGTTCTATGATGTACATGAAGTTTTCCAAGTGATTTTTCCTTGCAGCTTCCATTTTCTCAGGCTCACTTTAATCCTAGATATGAACTGGAGCTATTTCTTTCCACTCTCATAGCATTGGAGCAAAAAATCCAATTGATGGAATTGCTCAGTTACTGAAATCACATCTCAGAGGAGATTCTCTGTGGGTTTCTGTCTACAGAGTTTCTCTAACTTACCTTCTGTCGGCATATCTTGTTCTATCTGGTAAATTTCTTATAACATGTTACTTTTCAAACTTTCAGCCAAATTATGAATCCATGTCTTCTCTAAAATCTCAAGTTTTGTTACAATTTCACACTATACTGTAGGTTTCTGATCTCCTTTTCTGATCCTCTTTATTCCAGCCTAAGGAGATAGCACTTTCCAAGGTATGTGTCTTGGGTTGTAGTTAGTTCTCCATTCCAAAATGCAATTTGGATGTAATTAATCTACCCAGAGCCAGAATGGTGTTTGCTTCAGCTCACTGGTTTTGAGAGAGGGCTTTTTTGAACACAATAAAAGTAGCTTATATTTGCTGGGTGCAGAACAAGATAGTAAATGTGTTTTGGTCGAGTCATAGTACTAGAATTCTGGTCCAAGTTTTACTATAATCTGGCCTAGCAAGGTTTGGGAAATCATTTATCTCTTTGAATCCTTTGTCTTCACTTACCTCTTTGAATCTTCATATCGTCATTTTGACATTCCTGAGACATTCCTCCTGATATTTCCATGCCTTCCCAGGTCCATGAATTCCATTGCAGTAGAAAACAACTGAATCCATTTGTATTTGAATGTTTACTCTCAATCAGCATCCCTCATGCTCACCAGCTCACTCTAGCGTCCCCTGCTCGTTCCAATAAGCCAGGCTTACATGGCACATACTATTGAAATTTATCTCTTAGCAAAATTGCCAGTTATTTCCTGTCATGGAATTTAGGTCTCCTTTCAAAAATTAACACCACAAATACTACATCTACATATGCAAGAGTGTGTAGTCTAAGATACAACCCTGCCTTTTTAATCAAGATTTTATAAAAATTATGTGAATTAATAAGTGGGAAAAATAAATTAAAATGATATCATTGTGATCATTGTAAAGAAAATTTTGCATTCTCTATGGATTGCTCAGAATTTTATTTGACTGCTAACTGAGTATTGTTCTATATATACTCAGTACATAAGTCAATATTACTTAGAGGTAGATACTACAATTTATTTACCTTATTCCTCCTTCTAGACTATGGATACAGAAAATTATGTCTCATATTCTTTCATGTAGAAACAGAAAACTGCAAGCCCCATACGTTTCAATTAAGCTCTAGCTCTTAAAAATCATCCTGTAGCCAGAGACCACAGGTTGTTAATTAGTAATGGTTAGCAAAGAATCTGGGCAGGATAATAAACTGTTGATTCAGAGGTTGTGATGAAACCAGGCTCTGAACTAGGAACCAGTTAAATCTGGGCAGACAAAGATGAAGCTGGGATTGTTTATATTCGGTATATTACAAGAATCCAGTAGAAATAATATTTGGGGGGGGAGTTCCTTAATGTAGATCTATAGCTCTTATCATAAAATCCCTGGCCTAGGCGTACTAAATTCACTTGTGTGTAAGGGTCCTGAATTTCCACATAACTTGGATAGTATCAAAATTTTTGTATCTGCTTTTTCTTTTGGGCATGTTGGTAATAACTCTCTCTAACAGAGTCATTTCTTCAAAAAATTACATGAAATGGAAATTAAACAACACACTCTTAGACATCCAGTTGGTCAAAGAAGAAATCACAAGGGAAATTAGAAAATATCTTGAGACAAATGAAAATGAAAATACATTATACCAAATTGTATTGGAAGCAGCAATGAACAGTACTAAGAGTGAAGTTTATAGTGATAAATGCTTATGTTAAGTAAAAAAAAAAGATCTCAGATCAACCACCTAACTTTATGCCTGAAGAACTAGAAAAATATCAACAAACTAAACCCCAAATTAACAGAAGAAAGGAAATAATAAAGATTAGAGCAGAAAAATGTAGGAAATAGAAAAAAATAGATAAAATCAATAAAACTAATATATATATTTTTAAAGATCAACCAAATTCACAAATCTTTAACTGGACTAAGAAAATAACAAAAAATTAATAACAAAAAGTCATGAATGATAGAGGAGACATTATAACTGATGCCACAAAAATAAAAAGGATCACAAGAGACTATTATAAATAAATGTGTACCAACAAATTGGATAAGCTATAATAAAAGAAATGGATAAATTTATGGAAACATATAATATACCAAGTCTGAGTCATGAAGAAATAAAAAATCCAAACAGACCTATGGCTAGTGAGGAGGTTAACTCAGTAATCAAAAACCTTCCAACAAAGAAAAGCACAGCACCAGATGGCTTCACTGGAAAATCCTATCAACCATTTAAAGAAGAATTAACATCAATCTTTTTCAAACTCTTTTAAGAAATAGGGCACTTCTAAACTTATTTTGTGTGGCCAATATTACTCTAATACCAAAATCAGACAGAAATACTACAAGAAAACTGTAGACCAACATCTCTAATGAATATTACTGCAAAAATCCTCAACAAAATATTAGTGACTTGAATTTAACAATACGTGAAAAAGATTATACACTATGGCCTAAAGGGATTTATGCCCGGAATACAAAGATGGTTTGATATATGAGAATAAATCAAAGTAATACACCACATTAAAAGAATGAAGGACAAAAATACATGATCATTTAAATTGATGCAGAAAAAATATTTGGCAAAATTTAACATCCTTTCATGATGAAAACTCTCAACAAACTAGAAATGAAAAGAAATTACTTCAATATAATAAGGGTCATAAATGAAAAGCCTATAACTAACATCATACTCAACAGTGAAAAATTGAAATCTTTCCCTTTAAGTTCAGGAACAAGGCAAAAATGTCTACTGTCACTATTTCTATTCAATACAATATTACAAATCCTAGCCAGAACAATTAAACAGGAAAAAGAAATAAAAAGCATCCAAATTAAAAAGGAGGAAGTAAAATAATCTTCGTTTATAGATGACATACTTTTATATGCAGAAAATCCTAAGGATTCCCTGAAGAAACTTGTTAGAATAAAAAAATTCAGTCAAATTGCAGAATATAAAATCATGAAAGAAAAATCAGTTGTGTTCCCATATACTAACAATGAACAAAATAAAAAGAAAATTAACAAAAAAATCCCATTTACAATAGCATCAAACAGAATAAAATACTTAGGAATAAACTTAACCAAACTTAACCCTGGTACACGGAAAACTATAAAACATTGTTGAAAGAAATTAAAAAAGAATACACAATAAATGGAAAGATATCCGCTGTTCATCAATTGAAAAACTTGCTATTGCTTAAATATCCATATTACCCAAAGTGATCTACAGATTTACTGTAATCCCTATCAAAATCCCAATGACATTTTTTGCAGAAATAGAAAAAAAAATCCTAAAATTCATATGAGGTCTTAAAAAATCCCAAATAGATGAAACAATCTCGAGAAAGAAAAACACAGCTGGAGGCCTCACACATCCTGATTTCAAAACATACTATAAAGCTACAGTAATCTAAATAGTATGGTACTGACATAACAATAGATGTATAGATCAATGGAACTTAATAGATAGCCTAGAAATAAACCCTTACATTTATGGTCAAATAATCTTCAAAAGGGTGTACAATGGGAGAAGGGTAGTGTCTTTAATAAATAGTGTTTGGAAAACTGGAGATACATATGCAAAAAATAAAGTTGGGCCTTTATACATCATATACAAAAATTAACTCAAAATGAATTAAAGACCTAAATATAAGAGTGAAACTATAAAACTCCTAGAAGAAAACATAGAGGGAAATTTTGATGATACTGGATTTGGCAATGGTTTCTTGGATATAACACCAAAAACACAGGCAACGAAAGCAAAAGTAGGCAAATGGGACTATGTCAAACTTAAAAACTGTGCAGCAAAGGAAACAATAAACAGAGTGAAAATGTAACCTACAGAACAGGAGAAAATATTTGCAAACCATATATCGATTAGGAGTTAATATCTAGAATATATAACTACAACTCAACAACAAAAAATGAAATAATCACATAACCAAATTAAAAATGGGCACAGAATTTGAATAGACATTTCTTCAAAGAAGGTGTACAGATGGGCAAGCATTATGCTCATCGCTAATCATCACAAAAATGCAAATCCAAACCACAGTGACATATTCCCTCACATTTGTTAGGATAGCCACTATATATAAATAAGAAAAAAACAAACCTTAAAAGTGTTGGTGAGGATGTGGGGAAATTGAAAACTTTGTGCTCTTATAGTGGGAATGTAAAATGGTGCAGCTGCTGTGGAAAATGATAGAGAAGTCCCTCAAAAAGTTAAAAATAGAATTACCATATGATCTAGCAATCCCACTTCTGGGCATTTATCCAAAAGAATTGAAAACAGGATCCAGAAGAGGTATTTGCAAACCTATGCAGCATTATTCACAATAGCCAAAGGTGGGAGTAAATTAAACATCTACTGAGGGGTGAATGGATTAAAAAAAATGTAATATATACATCCAATGAAATATTATTCAGCCTTAAAAAAGAATGATACCCTGTCATATTCTACGACATGGATAAAAATTGAGGACATTATGCTAAGTGAAATAAGCCAGTCACAAAAAGACAAATATTATTAATACATGATTCCACTTATGTGAGCTCTCTGAAGTAGTCAAACTCTTAGAAACAGAAAGTAGAATGGTGGTTGCTAGGGGTTAGGAGGAGGGAGAGAGGGGAGTTGTTCAGTGTATAGATAGTGTCAGTTTTGCAAGATGGAGAAAATGCATAGCAATTACAAACCTTTTGACTGTGGGAACTGCCCAGAGTGTCCAGCACAGTGGCTTGAGCATGTGTTTCAGGTAATGCTTGTTGGATTAAACTATGTTCATTGGCCCAGATGGAAGAAGAAAGTTATTTACAAATCTATAGACTAGAGCAGTGTCTCTCAGAATTTTAAAATACATTTCCTTCTTTCGCCAAGCACAAAAGTTCTTAGCTTCTTTTCATGTTGTTTGTAATTTCAAAGTAAATTATATAGAGTGAATAAAGAAATTTATAGGGTAGTGATTTTTGAATATGCCTTGTTGTGCAGATGTGTGCCCTGCCCTTACTGATTCTGCAGCACTCCTCTAGTTAGTGTGTTTCCAAACTTGGAATTGCTGCTGGAACCTAGAGCAGAGAAGACAAATAAAGGCACATGCGGTTGTCACTGTCCCCCTTTTTATCCACAGCAGACATGAATCATTACCTTCTTTTCCATTACATCCAAACATAGCATCTGAACTCTTCTTAACACGACCATTCAGGAATCCATACCAATGGGTTGGAGTTGGCATATAAGACAAGATCAACATCACATCCTTGGTTTAGGGTGTAACTTTAGATGCTTGAATTTATGTGTAAGGGTCTGTGGATCAAAATAATGTGCATGCCAATGTAGCACATAGCACAAGCAGGTAGAACTCACCTACCTGTGCCCCTCTGATTACTCAAAAGCCTATCTGGTCCAAGCATCTACCTGTAACAACATCATGAATACCTTCAAAGCATCTTTAAAACATGTTACTTCAAAACATCTTTAAAAAGAATAAAATTGCATTTGGAGAATAAATGAACATATATCCTACAACGTGAACTCTTTATTACTTACCATGTATGTCTATATGTTACAAAATGTTAAGAATGTGCAGCGGATTCTGCTATCAGCCTACGTTCCCTCCCAGTGTGGGACTGTAGTCATTGAACCCAGTGGAATGCCTGTGGGACAGTTTCCATATTCATGTGCTCCACAATGCTTGTGTGCCACAAGAGAAGTATATTGGACATTTTATTTTTGAGGCTCAAGAGTTTCTTGTCTTTGTTTATTTTTGCTAGGAAGAGGTGCTTCTACCTTTTGCATCGGAGTTCCTTGTATTATATCTGTGGTCTGTCTGGCAATAGCATTTTTCTGATCTATATTAACAGCAAGTCTTTTAAAACTCATTGAACTAGGTGTGTGTGTGTGTGTGTGTGTGTGTGTGTGTGTGTGTGTGTGCCTGAGCATGTGTCTTTGTGTGTGTTGAAGGAGTTAAGAACATGCCACCCCAGAATATGCTGCCTTGGCATATTGGCTATTTTGAGTTAAAGGCACTTGAAAAACAGCAGGTGCAAGAAGATCACTTCGACCTTCCTTCTGTTTCTTAGAAGCAGGAGATGAAATTCTCATGTGAAAAATGTCCTGCCTGTACCAGAAGGAAAGTACCATTCTTATCATCAAGGACGGCAAGTTGCAGCTGAGAGAAACGTATTGCACAAACAAACCTTGTTAAACTAACCCTTATCCTCCTAGTGACTTCTCTTCCCAATTAACCTCTCAAGCTCCTTGTTACATTTTTACAATTTACTGCTCTTTAACCAATTCAGTATGTAAATGTTCAATTCTAACTGCACCTTTGGGTCTTCATTTCCTTTCCTTGAAGGCTCATACATCTTATACTAAATAAATGTGTATGCTTTTCTCCTGTTGATCTGTCTATGTCAATTTAATACTCAGGCCCAACCAAAAAAACCTGACAGAATAGAGGTAAAATTTTGCCTTTCCCATATATTATGTATGTTTTTCCCTTTTTTGGAGTTTTAGTTGAAAATTCATTCTTCCATTTGAACAGTCTCAGGTCATTTTCTGCATATTATCATCAAACATTCTACCAGCAGCAGTTCTGTTAATTTTCTTTTTGCAGTAGTCCTTCCCAATGCCAAGTTGGATATGCGGAGAGTCCTTTGTCGTGAAGGTGGACAAGTGGTTTCCAGGTATTGAGTGCTGACTTTCTCCTTCACATGCATGTACAGGCAGAGAACCTCAGAGGGGCATGACAAATGGTGTATCCTAGGGGGTGAGACATTGGGCTCTAGGGTGCCAGACATGCCAAATGTCCCCATGCCCCAAGTATGGCATGGATGTCACAAAGCTGCCAGGCATTGAGAAACAATTTGGACTTGAACACTGTCCATTCAGCAGTAGATTGAAGGAGACTCCGAATTTTTTATATGACCCCAGGGCCCAAAGAGGCAAAAATACAGAAAACTAATTCAATTTAATAGTGTATTAAATTGTTCTTCCAAATTCTGCATGCAGTATATTTTTGTTTCTCAAGAAAGAAAAAAAAAATAACTTCTGCTTTTCGGATCTTATGGTCATTGGAGGAAACATGTACCTCTGTTAAGGGATGACCCACTGATCCCTCTACAGTTTGCTAAGACCACCCCATCCCACCCTCCCACCCTGGCAAGGTTGTCTTCACTTTATGTTTTTGAGTGTGGATTTCCATTTGTGTGCAGTTTATAATGAAATGTCCATCTTCTTAACTAAAGCAAAAAGAAAAATGCTTGTGATTTCCTAAGCACTTAATGCTATTGCTGAAATGTGCCCCTCTTAGTCTGGGCAGGGCTTTGTCGTCTCTGTGGTGTCAGGTGTCCTATTCTAAGGCATTTCCCAGTAGGCATCGCAGCCACCATGCCGGAAGCACACTAGGGGGAGGCCCTTTTGACTTGGTTGGAAATCCCACCTCAGCGGCCAGCTCTCAGGCAGCCTGCTGAATGGCTTCTTCCAAACTCAGCAAAGTGTTAAATACTGCGATAAAACCTTCCATCTTCCCTGTCTAGCTGGATTTCAGCCGGCATTCCTGAAGTGGACCCATCTGCCAGTGTCCTTTTGATGAGGAAGGTGAGATCGATTCATCCTCAGCCCCTGTGTCATCAGCTTCTCTTAATGGAGAAGTGGTGAGCAGTCTGGAGGTAAGTTAGACTAAGCTTGGAATGAGCAGGCCATTTAGCCCTGACTCTGTCAAACCAGCAGCTCTTTAAATGGGTCATGTTTGCGCTCTTTGAGTATGACTATCTCGGGTCAGTGCTCTCTGTGCCATTCTCTAACCTCAGAATAAATGCAGACCTATTTTCTGGGGGGCCATTTAAGAACTTAGCTTGCCATAGGAACTTGATTTCAGTCATCTCAAAGCCTGGACATTCAGTCTTAGTGACTGAAGCCCTGATCTTGGGACAATGTGAACACCTTCAAAAGCGGGACTCCTCAGGTGCTCTGAAATTCACCACCTTTTCTTGGCCTCAGGTATCTGACACCAGCGTGTAGCATTTCAGAAGTATGTCATAACCAAGATTCACATACCTGTTTTCTAGGGACTGGAGTTCTATGCATTGGAAACAACTTCAGTTTTTGGTGGGAAGTTATTTTTATCAAAGGTAAAACAAACTCTTTATAGAGTTTGTTTTACATATCCTAGTATCTTAGCCTTTGCCTGTGGTGACACAGCTAGAACTTGGGTAATAATGAATAATCCCATAATCCAGGCTCTGGCAAAATCGATTGCTGGATACTACCCTATCCTTTCCAGGCAAATGGTCAGTGTTTACAGAAACTCCAAGTCTGGGATAAGTTTTTTACATTTTGTCTTCAATACCCTTTCCTTTGTAGGTATTCTCAAGGTAGGTAGATTGGGGTTGGCATTATGTACTAAAAATTCATCTTATTAGAAAATATAATATTTTATTTATTCTTCTTTTTGTACTTTTTACCACCATCTTGTATACACCTGCCTAGTAGTTTGAAAACACTGACATTACTCTTTCAAATTCAGCCCATCACAAATCACTGCATTCCCTCAATCGAAACATGATCCTCCCAGTAGGCCATAGTTGGTTCCATTGTTTTGAAAGTGCCAGTCCCAGTTTTAGGCATTTTATAAGTCTTAGGTAATGCACATAGTGTCTTAGCAATTCTGGATGAGAGCTACACATGGATGTGAATTTGTAACCATGTCTTAAATATTCAAGAAATGTTCCTTTTCTTTATTTTCTTCAAGTCCACTTAAGTCAGATTCAGTGAACTCCAGCCCTCCCTATGCCTGGGCACCACGAAGGTCAGGCCATTTGATGTCAGTCACTATTGGGACTCTAAATCAATTCTATGAGGTAAATTAGTCTGCTCCAATTTTATGAGTTAAATTAGTCTGCAGCAAAATTTGTCAACCTTGACACATTGGGCTCAATAACACTTCCTTGTGGGAGCTGTCCTGTGCATTCTAGAATGTTTAACAGCACCTCTGGCCTCTACCTACTAAGTGCCAGTAGCAACTTCCCCAATTTTGCTAATAGGTCCTGGGACAAAATGAAATCATGAGGCTTTAAAAATAATTGATTGGTTATAAAACACAATTGGGTAATAATGATATATGGATAACAACATAAATTTACAAATTACAAAAAATAACACTTGGAATCATAATTTAATAATATATAACATAATAAATAAAGATAAGTTATTAATGTGATATCTTTATCATAATATTTTTCTGGTTTACTTTTCTGCAAATTCATTTATTAGATTACCAAATTTGTACTTTTAGCCCCTGAATTTTCAACTGTTGTAACTGAAAGCGATATCAGTTGTTCATGGAAAATATAAGATTGCAAATAATTTTTAATTTTGAGAAATATCTTTCTGCTGATGCAACAATTACTAAAGCTATTAAGAGCATTTTATGGGCTATGATGACATTGGGATAAACTTCTGGTAAATTATTTCAAAATATACATTTTAGTACATCTAGAGCTGATGATTCTTGTGTAACCATTTTTCTAAAAAGATTTAACTCTTTATACAAATCAGTTACATGTTGTCTGAATTTAATTTTAAATATAAATTTATACAATGGCATTTTAATATTTCCTCTGATATTTCCTGTGACTTGAGGAGGTCATATAATAAACCAAAAGTGATTTCATGATTTGTATCTAATTCAAAATGCCTGTTTATATATTCTATCATTCTGCCTTCAATTATGAGGAAAACTAATTTTAAAATGGTCTCCCTCATTAATAATTGATTCACTCAAAGCTTCATAGGAAAATAGTGTGTTATTCTGTCAAATGTGACAATGATTAAATTTAATTTCTATTTCTGATCCTGTGGATGTTTGTTTTGCCATGTTGCAACAGTTTTTAAAATCAGAGATTCTAAGCTCTTTGAACAATTCTAATAACTCCTTGATATGCTTTATTCTGTAATATTTATGGATAAAGTTTTCTGCCTGAGCACCAGCACTTGCTGCCCTGGTTCTTAGGCTAGAGATTTAATATTTGTGCAGATGCCCTAGGGGCAGGCTCTGGAAATCCACAGACACTGTGGGCCCCCTCGCTGGCACCAGGCATATCACCCCTCCTCACAATGCTCTCTTGTCTGGTCAAACTTTACTCACAAAATGCAGCTTCATAGATACAATTAAAAATCTCAAGAGGGTAATACCAGAGCACCAGAGCATAGCTGAGAGGGACGTCCCATTTCTGAGAAGGGCCCGGTGTGACCACACAGTTTGCAGGCCCATGAAGCCAGCCAGCCAACTGAGGATTCCTAGCTACTGTGGAAGGGCTGCCCACAGTAGGGATGGATGTGCAGCTGCAGTCTTGGAAGACAATAATGTCATATTTCTCTATTGACTTTAAATCACCCCAAAGTTATTCAAAGCCTCTTTTAGCCTCATGTCAAAAATTCAATTTCCAAACCATCTGGGAGGCCCTCCCCACATGAATAAAGTTCCTAGGAGTGTTACATAGAAACATCAGGGAGACTGCTGGCTACTGCCAATTCCACACCGTTACCAAGGGGGTGGGGTGGGGTGCCCCACATGCATGGGCCATGGGCTCTCTGGCTGCCTGGGGATCGTCCATCTGTCCATCTCCCAGACGCCCCCACACCAGTGCACTGTGAGGGTCTGCGCATCCCCGAGTGAATGCTGGGCTGTGGGTCCTGAGTCCCAGGACCCGGAAATCTGCAGAACAATCTCCTTTCCCAGCTTAGGGAGAAGAGCCCACAGAGGCATTCTTCTCTCTCCCCTCCCCTTTACTGAGTCCTCAAGAAGCTCAGGCTTCCAGAAAACAAAACCCAGAAACCCAAAACTTCTGTTTTCTGTCTGGTAACATGGTAGTCTCCCAGGCAAGGGATCTCCAAGGCTGCCGTTCTGGAATGTGAAGTGTGTGTGTGTGGGGGGGGGGGGGCAGGGGATGTGGGGTTGTGGGGTCATTAGGCTAAGAATGGATAAATACAGAGAAGATAAACATTACAACTCATTCTTTTAATTGAATGAGTGTTACTGAGCACTAGTACGTGGCAGTACTCTCTAGTTCCTAGGAATAAAGCAGCCAGCACAACTCACTCCCCATCCTCCTGCAGTTGACATGTTTATCGGGGAGATAAGAATGAGCAAATAAGTAAATAAAATAGCTGTGTGCTCAGGAAGAGTGTTATTCAGAAAAACAAAGCAGCACAGGGGGATCGGTACGTCTGGGTAGGGGCTGTTCTCTGTTGTAGGGAAGTCCTAAGTGTGCCAGCGATGACGTAGGGGCTGAGACCCGAAGACAAGGAGGGCAGAAGCCTGTGGGGGGACACTCGAGGGCAGAGTGTTGCAAGCAGAGGCTGTGGACAGGAGCAAGCTCAGCTCATGTGAGGAAGGGCAAGAGGCCAGAAGATTGGAGATGAGAGTGAAGGCCAAACAGTTGGGGAGCAGAGCTGTTGGCTGGTAGGTCATTCTAGCACCTTGCTTTTCCCTGAGATGGATGCGAAGGTTTTGCAGGTTTGAACAAAGGAGTGGCCAGAGTCCTGTGTTAAAGGATTCCTCTGGCTGTTACATCAATGAATTATGCTGCCACGGAAGGCCTTTAAATGCCATCTAGCTCTACTGCGCTGGCATGAGTTGGCCTGGGGAGCTTTTCTGGGTTTATTTTGGAGGCACACAGGGATGACGGGAATGAGGTCCAGCTGGTGCGGTGTGATGGTTAACTTCTTGCTCTACTACTTGGGGGATATTTGTGCTCCTGAGGGGTCTTCCTAGATGCCACAGATCCCAGTCCCTCAGGAATAACAACATGGGCTGCTTGAAGCCATTCCTGAATCATTCTACCACCTTCAGAAACCAACTTGTTGAAACTGTGAACAGCAATCCAGAGCATTCTCCTTCCATTTCTGGCAGCAAAGAGCCTCCTTTCAAAGTGGTCTAGCTGTCAGGGAGCTCCACTTGATGGAGGGCGGTGTTGATTGGCACTTGGCGTGGCTGAATGACCACTGTCATGTAAATAATAACAAGGACTGTTGGCTCTGAAGTTGGTTATGAAATCTTGAAAGGTTCTGCCCCGCTCAGCTATCATCTATATAAAATCTGGGTCAATTTGGAAAAGGCATTTTCTCCCGCTCCAGGCTGGCTTTATAGTGAGAAATGGTCTCTGACTTTGAAGAAGGTCATGGATGGCCCACTTTTGGGGAGAGGTCAGTGTTTCTTATTTTATTTTATTTTTCCATTGAAACTAAGGTCAGCAAGCAACAGGAAAGCAGATCCCTGCATTTGAGCTGACTTCATCACCTGTCTACACAGTCATGCTTAATGAGTCGTATCTCTGTTCACATCACTTGTTATAATGCACAGAATTATCTATGACCTGCCTCTTTCATCTTAAGTGTAGACTAGGCCTTAGATTCAAAAAAAATATGACTCAGAAATCTGACAGACTTTAATTCCAAAAATGAGACTCTTGGATATTCCTGGTGTCTTCCATGCAAGGAGTTCACTGAAACAGCATGCATCTTACAGATTGAGACGTGTGGATTTCAGCGTTGGCTGTGTTCTCTTTCCCCTGCACACATCTCTACACCACCTTTCCAATTTAACTGAAGACAGAAGCAGCGAGACAGAGAGAGAGTAGAACTGTCAGACCTTTAAAAAGAGAAGCAACCTGACAGACTAAAATGAAAAAATAAACCAAGACTTGTTACTGCTATAATTTCACTGAGGGTAGGTGTCTTGGTTTTTTCATTTGGTTGTTTTGCAAGCTTGGCATTATGGAAGAAAAATAGAATGTCAATAAATTCGACTTTGAACATCTATCCAATGAGTTATTTCCTAGTAGGAGGGAAAAAAAATTGAGGCAGGCTAGGCAGTCTAAAGGGAAACCGTGTAAATGACTTGTAACTAAGAGGATGTGACCCTCTGCATAATTCATAATCATTAGTCTAAGTGACACTTCTGCAGTCACTCTGCCAGAGCACTCCAATGTGGTGGGGCTGAAACCCAAACAGTCCACTCAGCAGCAGTCCCTGTGTGATCAGGTTTCTCTGAAAGACAACTCCCTGAGAGACTATATTTGGGCTGCAGGATTTTTTTTTTTTTTTATTTTTTAAACAGAAGATGCTGGCTCAGCTTCATCATGTGTGCAATTTAAGGGTTGCTCAAGTGATTCTTTAAAACTGCATAAAAGCAATTCTGCTGTGCCTGGGAGACAGTATTGCTATAATGTTCTGTGCATACATCTGCATGATTTCTCAGAGCTAATTCAAATTTAATGCATTGGTAATTCCTTTTCTGCTGAAGCCACCCAGCAGTAATCTGAAGGTTACAGAATGATCTTCCAGCTCAAATAACACTTTTAGACTAGCATAAATGGAGAGGCAGGAATATAATGGGCAGAATTAGGCTTGCAATGATACATTCCACCCTCATTACCACTCTGAGTGAGGCCGACCAGAGTTTAGAGTGTTTTTAGAAGGGTAATCATAATAGAATTTTAATAAAACTGAGAGTCAAGCTATAGTAGTCTTTTATCAGAAATAGTGTAATAACCAAAATGACAGCATGTGAACAACTTAGAAAATATTTTCCTAACAATTGAGAAGACCATTCTCAGGGTAAAATTAAGAATTTGATTAAAGCACTTAGAAGAACCAACTTACAAATCTATTTGGCATCAGAGACTAATAATTTAGCTTGGTTGTCGTAAAAATAGTGACATCCAACTAAAGTCCAGATGAATAATAAGAAAGAATAAATTTGGGAGTATTTTTAATAAGCTTTCTTTATTTTAGAATAAATTAGATTTTTAGAGAAAAATTGTGATGATTGTACAAAGAATTCCCACAGACCCTCACATGCAGTTGTTCCAATTGTTAGCATTTTATATTACAACCGTACATTTGTCATAATGGATGAACCAATACTGATGCATGATTATTAACTAAAGCCCACACTTTATTCGGATTTCCTTAGTTTTTACCTGCTGTCCTTTTTTCTGTTTCAGGATTTTGTCTAAGATATCACATAATACATATTTAGTTGTCATGTCTCCTTGGGCTCCTCTTCCCTGTGACAGATTCTCAAACTTTCCTTGTTTTTGATGACATTGGCCATTTGAGGAGTACTGATCAAGTGCTTTGTTTGCTGTCTCTCAGGTTGGGATTTGTCTGATGTTTTCCTCATGATTAGACAAGAGTTATGGTTGTCGGAAGACCACAGAGGGCAATGCCATTCTCATCACATCATAGCGAGGGTTCATGCTATCACTGTGAATTCTCACTGTGAATATCAACCTTGACCATGTGGCTGGGGTAGTGCTTGTTAAGTATTTTTTTGTTGTTTCCCCTTTCTATCCTGTATCCATTGGAAAATACTCACTGTTCAGCCCACATTTAAGGAGTGGAGAGTTATGCTCTACCTCCTTGAGGGTGAAATATCTCCCTGAGTTACCTGAAATTCTTCTACACAGGAGATTAGTATATTCTCCCCTGTTTACTTTTCAATCATTTTTTTATATCAATATGGACTCATGGATGTTTATTTTATACTTTGGGTTATAATCCCATACTATTTTACTTTATTGCTAAAATTGTTACAACTTTGGCCATTTTGGATTTTTTTAGTTGGTCTCTGAGTCCCTTTAATATGTCCCCAGCATTGTGAGGCTGTTTTTTCCTTTTTTTAGCACTTTCTTACTTTCTGGCACTACAAGATGATCCAGCTTAATTTTATATGTTTACCGCCCCAGTCCTAGGGTCAGTTACTTCTCCAAGGAACTCGGGTTCCTTTAATTGGAGAAAGGGTTTAGAAAACAAGATCTGGTGATAGGTATGTTGGTTGTCCCCAGAGTGTCATCGCTTCTATGTTCTCTCAGCTGAGGGAGCAAAGAATACATGTGTGCAGACTAACCCATGTATATTTGTGTGTCTATAAATATTTCTCCATGTAACTACCTGTATCTGTAATAATCTAAACAGGAGTTCATATAGAGCTCCCCAAATCTAATCCTCATGGATCATAGTAGACTCCTTTCTTGCATTTCTATAACTTTCCACTTGACTAATTTAAGAGCATTTTCTTTCTTTCTTTCTTTCTTTTTTTTTTTTATTGAGAGCTAGATAACATAGTTAGTAACTGAAAGTCTTTTCTGTCAGACCTTGGTCATAGAATGTTTTCCTATTTCCAACTCAACAGATTGACATCGCCCAGAAGTATTAAGGCAATTAGCTCATTGATGATTTCTAAAGCAATTCCTTGCTAAGGACGTAATAGGTGTTTTCCTATACTTAAATATGATTCCCTCAAGGCTTAAAAAATTGTGAAAGAGATTGCTTGGCCATTTTGTGCTCTGTGGTGGTTAAATAAAGCGTTTGGCTTCAAATGCTGGCAACCTAGTAAACATCATAGGAATAAAATCAATAAAAGCTGTTCTTTCCTGAAACCAAGTGTTACTCATTGGCAGATGTTAATCTGGTAGTGAAAGGATTGCAACCAGTAAATGCTGGGGATCAAGGTCCTACTTAATACAAAAACCTGACATCATCTGTGCCACTTACAAATCTGGTATTAATTATTTGATAAGCTTGGGGCTGATTTTGTAACACAGACATTTTGTTGTATGAATGGTGAATGTCAAGGATGACTTATTACCCTGAACACATTTAAAAGGAAGGCTAATGTAATTTCTTATAGGAAAGACCCAATGGCAGCTGTACTGGAGAGTCAATTATAGTGTTGTATGTGCTGCACAGACGTATTTTTCACAGCCAGAGAGAAGAAAGAATAAGGCACATGAATATCTCCATAGTGATGATGTTTTCGCTTCTCTGATTTTTGGATTACAAATGTAGGGACAGGAAAAGCAAAGAGGAAAGGGGGGAATCTTGCTGAGCAATCTGAAAGTGGGCTCGTTTAGCTTCCATTATGAATTCATGAGAAGATTTTAAAAGACCACAAAATAACCCTGTAATACAGGCTGAGAGGTCATGGAGAGGGATGTCAGCATTATCATCTAACACAGCTGGATTTTCTATCCTAACAACAGTATAAAGAAAAATCTCAGAACAGAAGTTGTTCAATTCATCATTTTTTGTGACTATAAGACATGTTGGATGTGGCTCATTATGGAAAATAAAGAAAATTAAAATTTAAACCAAACTTCACGGGATGGACCAGACAATATGACATGAAAATATTCCCTCAAAGCCCAGTTTAAATTATAGGTATTTATTCCCAAAGGAGGAGCAATCTTTGGATTGAACAGAAGGTAAATGAAGGCAAGTGTGGGTCCTTACCTACCTGCATGGCAGCGATTTATAGAAGGAAATGGTGTCTCTGACAGAAACAATCCCTTTCTGCTCCTGACTGACAACGTTCTCTGAAAACTCCAAATTGTCTATATCCTATGTTGACAATTTGCTGACAATGTTGTTACTGGAACGCAGTTTTGTTTCTAGTAGAGTCACATATCATATAGGCAAACCGGGCACCTGGTTTTTGAACATAAATACATGTTTTCATGATGGTGTGGGGTCAGCAAGGCAAGGTGTTAACAGCATGTCCCCATGAAATACGCTGAAGTTCATGCTGCCTCTGAGACCTCGTGTTAGGAATACAGATGAAATCATAGGCATAATTATAAAGTGAAATACAAAGGCCAAAGATTGCTCTGGAGTCTATTATACCTGATGCAGCAAGGCAGACCTCCCCAGATACCTGCAATGGGGACTTTAGTGTCCCTTTGGAAATACTGTTTAGTCTTTCTGAGTTTCTATTATCACTCAATATAATGATGACACACTAAGGGCCCACGTAGTTGCTGTAGAATCAGGATGTGATAAATATTTGCATTATGAATGGAATAAATGTTAGCCCGCATTCTTGATCCAATCTTTTTTTTGTAAGTCAGTTCAAGCAATGAGGTTGATTTAATCAGAAGAAAAAAATCAATATTTGTTGAGAAATCACTGATAAAAAGAACATACTGATTTCAGTGAGTTTATGTGATTAAACCCACAGCGCAGGGCCTTTTCCGCCACTGGTGCTCCGTGTGTGCGAGCTGCCTTTCTCGTTCCTCTGCATTCTCTTGGCGAGGGTAACACTAAAGCTTGAAGAAACGGCTCTTCATTGAATTACTTTTTATCCCGTATGCCCCAAAAGCAAACTTGACACATTCGTATGTTTATAATGTAGCAATTAAGAATACTTAAAACAAAATGACAAGAATGATAAAACAGAATTTAGTCATTTCCCTTTACATTTTATCATCCAGATTTTATCACGGGTTAACTTTAAAAAACACAAAAAGTTTCAAGATAACATCCAAATCTATTAGAGTGATATAAAAATTTCTTCAAAATCTGTGTCTAAAAATGGCTAGCTAAGTTATGAAAGGATTCTCAATCATACTTTTTAAAAAAAGAAATGGAAATAAGATAATCAAGATACGAATTTTTCACTTCCTATGTCAGTAACTGTGAGAGGTTTGCTGACACCGATGGCTGGCGGGCCTGTGGGTAGAAAGCACACTGGATAAACTGTTGACGGAGGGATAAAATGGAAAGATTCGGGAAAGTCATTTGGCCAAGATATTTATGTACCAAGATATTTATATAAAATTGCAATTGCAAAAAAACCAGGAAACTACCAAAATGGTTATCAATGAAACCAATTAAACAGTTTCAATCCTACAATGGAATAATAATAAAATGCTAATAACACTGAGTTAGGGCTGTATATGTTGTCAGCGGAGTGTCCTACAAATAGACCACTATCCCTTCAAAAAACCCCAGCAAGACGCAGAACATCATGTATAGTATTATTTCTTTTATTTAAAAATTTGAATAACTCAAACTGCTTTTTTCTTAAAGAAAAATCAGGAAACTATTAATGGCAATTTCTTATTGGAGAGGCGACATTAGAGAAAAGGGCTTTTTCTTCCTGTATTTGTGTGTATGATTTTAATAACCTCTATACAGTCATGGTTTTGTTTAGAAAGTTGTCAACAAGGTTAATTGGGTATTGAAATTATGATTCATTTTTTCCTTATTCTTTATTACATTTAAAATTTTAAAAAATACTAACTATTTAAAATTTGCAACAAATAAGCCTAACCTGACTTTTTAAGCTCCATTTCTTCCTACCCCTTCCCTCCTCCCATCCCTTAATTTGCTCCTTTCAGAATGGGTCATATATTTTCATTTCTCTGCACATAAGGTTTTCTGCTGGGAATATCTACCTCCCCTTTGTCAGTCTGGTGACTTTCCCGATACAGTTTCACACCAACTCAAATATTCTAAGTCTGTTGTGCTCTTTGTATTTTCAGTGTTTAACCTAGTGCCTGGAAAATGTTACTTGGCATTCATATTTTTCCTAAATTGTTCTAAGTATTGCCATACTATTTAAAAATATACTTAACATTAGGAGTAAGGGGGGAGTTTTTTTTTTTTACATGATTTTATTGGTGAAGCTTAGAATAGTAGCTTGGGCTCGTATAATAAATCTGTGATATTCTGAATTTTGAAGACGTAATAGCAATAGCGTAACAATACTCATGTCCCTGTTCATACACACCTTACAGAGCCAGGCAGCTACACACCAAACCCGCATTCTCCACCGCCCCCCATGTCAAATATCTCTCCCTACTTTTAATGGACATTGAACATGCCGGCAAGAGGTTAGGCATTTTTTTTTTAACCTGCAGGGGAGAGCGAGGCAGCACAGCTACGGAGAAGTAATCAAGTGCGCTGCATGAGAAATTTGCATTATTATCCAGTAGTAGATTGTTTTGCTTGCCTTGTTTTCACCAGCCCAGTCCCTTGACAATCACCTTCACACTCAGCTGCACTTCATAGCTTGTTTACCATGTTGCAATGATGTTTACTCCCTAAGTTTATTTGATGTTAGCCATTTGAAAAAATTATCATTTAAATTGGTTCCTGTAACTAATGAGCATATGTTTCATATGTATTTCACAGGACCGAGCCAATGGAAGTATCAGTGGGTGAGGACTGTTTTGCAGTAAGTCATTTCAGCCACAGTGTAGTGTTAGATTTTAAACCGTTTGGGTGCCAAGGGGGAAGATCTCCTCTGGCATGAGATGACAAGCAGTAATTTTGTGAGAATCACAAGGTAACTGACACCAAAGCTGAGATAAGTATGAGCTAACTTAAAGGATATTTTGCGTGCTAAATGCTTAAAACTTGCTGTGGGACATTTTGAATCTATTGAATGAAATAATTATTCCCTTCAGACTTGTTGGAGGGAGATTGCAGGAATGTCAATTCCTCTCTACCACTGCAGATTGCTGGAGTGGGTTACACTGAATCAAAGTGTGCAGAAAATACTTCTCTATAATGATACTAGGAGGGTGATGCTTGGTGCCCAAATCAATCTGATTTGCATATCCCCCTCAACTTTGAGAATATGAAGTGACTCCTCTGAAAGCAAAGCAGAGAGAGAAGGGTAATTAGGAATGAGATGTAGAATCTGAAACAAAATTCTGCAGAAACAAAAAAAAATAGCATTGAAGCAAAAATCAATCATTTAGCATCTTTTCAATGCTTTTCTGTGATACATATCTCCATATTTCCCTGGTGAATCATTTTCTCCCTTAGGCTCAGCTCAATGTTTTGGATAAGGCTGACTTGTTCTCTGACCAGAGGTGGGCAGGTAAGGAGGACCTGGGCAATCAGAACCTTTCTGCATTCTTTTGGTAACAATGACTGACTTTGGGGTGGGCATTTGACCCAGTGAGAGCCAATGAAATGTGGGATATTCGTGGCCGGGCGCGGTGGCTCACGCCTGTAATCCTAGCACTCTGGGAGGCCGAGGCGGGAGGATCGCTCAAGGACAGGTGTTCGAAATCAGCCTGAGCAAGAGCGAGACCCTGTCTCTACTAAAAATAGAAAGAAATTAATTGGACAACTAGAAATATATAGAAAAAAAAAATTAGCCGGGTATGGTGGTGCATGCTTATAGTCACGGCTACTTGGGAGGCTGAGGCAGGAGGATGGCTTGAACCCAGGAGTTTGAGGTTGCTGTGAGCTAGGCTGATGCCACAGCACTCTAGCCTGGGCAACAGAGTGAGACTCTGTCTCAAAAAAAAAATAATAATAAATAAATAAATGTGGGATATTCGGCAAGGATTGCTAAGAGAAATGCATGCTCATTTTCCTCTAGCCGTGAACCTGGGATTATATAGCTCTGACATTCAACAGGAATGAGAGCAAAGCCAAGATTGGGAGAA